>VNJS01014535.1:0-17235 GCA_008042575.1 Drosophila watanabei
CTGCACGAGGATATGTAAGGATGTGTGTGGTCAGCTGATGTATGGGAAACTCTTTGGTCAGTTTTCTTGCAAGAAAATCTAATCAACACACACACACCCTCACCCATACACAGACACACACAGACGCAGACGCAGGGCACTGCAGAGTATTACGTATACGCAGCGTTGGACGAACGTCGTTTGTGCATAATTCGTTCTTGTGTGAGTGGGGGCGGGCAGGGGTCCTGGCGTAGGTTGCCGGCGGGGGTAATTTCTCCCAGGAGGTAGCCCACAAACACAAGTATATATAAATGCTTTTAATTTGCACAGTACGCACACACAAAGGAGTGCAAAATTTTGAAGAAAATCCAGCAGAACAACTTGCTTTTCGGAAGTTGCTTGCCGGCAGTGGAGAGCCGGCGTTCCTGGGACTGGGTAAGTCTTACGACATTTGGCCAGCTTACTGGGAGGGGGAGTGTGTGTGCGTAATGGGGTAAAAAGAGAGGAGCAGAGAGAGCATAGTGCTGTTCTGTCTTATCTTTTTACTTGAAAGCCACCTCACCTCCTGGAACCAGGCAAGGGCCGGGATAAGGTTGGTGCTCAGGCTCAGATTGTACATCCACAGTTGAGTTTTGGGCTTTACGCATGCATAATCAATGCATTTTCTTCAAAGTGTCTACGCCCGAGAATTTAGGAGCGGGATGCTGCGTTTTGGGGGACGGAAGATGCGTTCAGCTTATAAATTAGTTGCAAAATATAATTTATGTTATATCTGTGTGAGACTTATTTTGGGCTAATGCACAACCACCATTAGTCTAATGGTGATTATTAAAAGGGAAGCACTATTATTATTGTTACTTTAAATCGCAATATTACTTAAATATCTGATAATGAGACACGTTATGGTATGGTAAATCATAAACTCATCATTTAAAAGGTTGCGAAACTATTAATTTATTTGCTTAAATAATATTGAGACTTCTGTTAACCAATCTCTAATACCCATACCTTTAATTTTAATGCATAGCAAATATTTTTCATACCATTTTGTTTATAATTGGATAAAAGACATCCAAAGATTCTAGTGTTGACGTTGGTTCTATGAAGATTACTTCTTTGTTCACGATTTCTGATAAAGTTCTTATTTTTACAATGTGCTTTTTAGCGTCGATCAATTTTAAGTGTGACCAGAGGCTTCTTTATTTTTTAATCCCATATTTCTGACGATTGACATTGACTTGAAACAATAGAAAATGGAACACTTATACCAAAATGCTGATGGTGTTACGCTAAATGCTAAAAGCTAATGTTTTCTTTAATGTTTAAAAATTTCTAAGAAAGTATCGGGCCTTGAACAAACCATTTTAAACAAGTATCTTACTTCGAAGCCAGATGAGGTAAACTAAGTTAAATTGAATTTAGCAAATGGCAAATTTTCAAATTTTTTTACAAACTTGGTCCAAACATTTTTGGGTACACCATGTTTGGGTCTAATCAATTCCAACTTAAGCTTTGTACTTCCTTAACTAAACCGAAACTTAACTGCTTTCCTATATGCATATATTATACCGAGTTAGGGTATTTCTCTTAGTTGTTTCGTATAAGCTTTATTTATACCTAAAATCAATATAAGGCAGGACAAAGCATACAGATATTAGCATATCATAACTCTGCTAATCTCAACCTCTCCTCGGTTGTAGTTCAATCCAATAAAAACCAATTACAACCCAATCAATCGGTCATACCAATGGCCAAAATAAAAAATAAACTTTAGCGCGAACCGCAGCCCAGACTCGAGTGATAAATCAAAAAATCGTACTTGCAAAATGACTAAAAATAATACGGAAAAATCCTGTTCACTGTTCCGCTTCGAATATGCAAATAGAACACAAATATCTTACCCTGGAGCAGCACCCTTTTGTCTGGCTTTGGTTTTTATTTGGATCCTTTTGTGGCTGTCTGCCGGTTGTGCTCCACTTTTGAATTGATTTCGCCGAAAGTCGTAAATTCCTTTGGCAACTTTCGCTCGTTGAATTCTGCATCCTTTTGCCCGGCGTCGATGTTTGTTTTGGAATTGTTTTCATGTTTTATTTTGTTGCATGCCGCGCCTGGCTGTTTGTTGCCGTTTTTACGGCCAAGGCAAATGGAAAAAAGCGTTGAAAGTCGGGATCCTCCATAATAATATTCAAAGCCATGTGTGTGCGAGCGGTCGCGAGAGAGGGAGAGAGCGGGTCACCAATACAATGGCACAGCCGCTCATCGTCCTCTTCGTCGTCGCGAGTTTCTCGTTGCTGCCTTTCGTCCTCGTTTCTCGCCTCGTGTTTGTTTATTTGCATTTCCGCTTGAGCTGCAGAGCTCTCTCTCCGCTCTACTCTCCTCTCTCCTCGAGTCCGTGTGGGCTTCTGTGTGCCTTTGTGTGTGTATGTGTGTGTGTGCGCGCGAGGACTCCACAGGTGGTTGTGTCTGTTGCTTCTCTGCCTTCCTCTGGCATTGTCATTGAGGACTTTTTTCTGTTGTTGCCCGCTTTCTAGTTTGTCTTGCTTGTTTTTTCGTCGGCTCCCAAACACTTTTGCCTTCGCATTTCTTTTCCGCTCGCCACGTGTGAGTGTGCGAGTGCGTGCCGGCCCGAGTGTGTATGTGTGTAGCCTCCAGGACATGCTCATCATCTTCTCTTTGCATTCTCTCGCATTGTCGAGCGGCGTCTCGCTCTCGAGCCGTTTGCTTATTTGTTTGTTTTGCCTCCACTTTGCTTTTTCCTGTTTCTGTTGTCCTTTGGGGCGGATTGGGGGCAGTGTGGCGGGGTCGGTACCGAAGGATAATTTTCTTGGTCGCCCGGTTTTTTGTGCTCTTATTATGCCGCACACGGCTCAACTTTTCAACTTGTTCTTTTTAGCTTTTTTCGATGGCGGCAAAATAAAGTGAAGTAAAAAATACAATTTCGTCAAGGACGTTAATTGTTTTGCTTCTATTTTTTTCGTCTGGCCTGTATGTTTGTATGTGCGAGAGGGACGGACGCCAGTCGGAGGTCTATGTGTGCGTGGGTCCTTTGACTTTTATTTTTGCTTTTATTTTCTGGCGCTGCTTGTTTATGTTGTTTTTTCATTGCCACCTCAATTTGCGTGCACTTTGCGTCTGCTGTTGCTGTTGCTGTTGCTGTTGTTGCTTTGCCGCTGCGTGTCCTTGCCATTATTTTGATTTCTTTTTTCCACTTTCTTCCGGTTTGAACACACAGACACACACAGACACTCACACATTGTGCCATAAGTGGCGTTTAATTTATCAATTTGTCGTTTGCCAAAGGAATTCATTATTTGATTGTTCTCTCAATTTTTTCTGCCGCCTTCCGCTTCGTCCTTTTGGTCTCTTTCATGAGGTTTGTTTACTATTGTCTGGGCTTAATCTTTTGTTTATTTGCCATCAACGTCACCGTTCCGTGTCGGTGCCGTCTGTCTTTGTGTCCGCCGCTTTGTCGCTTTGCCGCTGCATCGGAAGTTCAATCGGTAGCCATGAAATCCTTTTTAGCCCGCCCCTCCGCCGCCCTCCCACTCCCAGGATGTTTGTAGTGTTTCGGTAATTGAAGTCAAATTGCTTATTGAGATGGATTCCGTGTTGATTGGGGTTTTTAATGATTGTTTGTCTCCAAAGACTTGTACATTTTTTTATGAGTCCTAGCGAGGTTCAAATTTCGTGCTTTATATTTTATATTTTTTATTATTTGTATACTATTTTTATATACATTTCAGCTAATATTTAAGCCAGAGATTTAAAGAGCTACATTTTGGGATACATATTTCATATTCTTTTCAATTTCCCGACACAAATAAAGTTAGCTACTTCTTAGACTTGCCCTTTGTACTTACTCCACTTTGTACTGGTAACTTAAGATCGTTTTGCATAGTCTTTGCTTTGGTTTATTGTTGTAAAGGACATGACGATAAAAGGCCTTAATAATCTGTCTCAAAAATGATTCCCCTGCAAACCCTTAACACAAAACCTTCCGCCTCCATTCAAATCGTACAAATAATTAAAACGCAAGCCCAAGCAGACCAAAATAAGTAATTGCCGCCTTGTAGGACAAGTCGTCAGCAAACCCGAACATAGACCATGAAGATACCTCTATAAAAAAAGGAAGGAAAAATCGAAAATCGGCGAGACACAGGCGAGGAACAACTCGAACCGAATTGACAAATTAAAAGGGAGAATAAGGCAAAGGAGAGCTCCGAAAGGACTCGGGCTGGGGCCCAGTGGACAATTAAGCAGAAGGGTGACTGACAATTAGAGGGATGGCCGAGGAATCGGCAAGTTTCGGGCGCGCAATTATGATTATGGGTGCGTCCCCACCCAAATCCCTCCTTAATTGTTTTTTTCTCTCTCTCATCTCTCGGTTTCCCTTTGCCGGGGATGCTGCCCAGTTGCCTGGACGGAAATTCATTAGAGCAGCGGGGTAACTGGTCCCTGGCCATGTCAAAGCGGCTCCAAGACGATGTCTTGGCTTTTTTCCTCAGCGAAAATTGCAATTTTTCCAGGACTAGACTTCGACGGGGTTCGGGCTGGGACAATTGTCCCTGCCTGGCAGACATCCTCCTGCCCCAACTTCGGTAAAAAAAGGGCTTCGCGTCCTGCTTACAGCCCAAGAAGGGGAGGGGGCCCGAAGGACAGCTAGACGGGTGGACGAGCAAACATAAAAATGCGTTTTTGCCTTCAGAAGTCCCTTTTTGAAGGGCGGTCCGTGGTGTGGGGCTGGGGAGCGACTTGGACGGGCACCTAAACAGAAAGTAATCAACCCACACACACATATATATATACTTATATATACACGCAGATATACACACAGATTCACAGATATATACAGAGACAGGACAAGAACGGCGTCTCCACCTTCGCTCATGCACAAAACACACCCACAACTTGGGTCCGAGCTGGAGAAACTTTTTTTCGCTTTCGCCGCTCCAACATTTCTGTTTCCTCCGCATCGAAGGACGAAGCGGAGCGGGGAACGGGATGGGCGGGGCATTGTTCTTGTGCCGCCATGAAAATTAATGAAGAAGTGCCCGACCCATGTTCCAAAGGCACTAAAACTCCGTCCCCCGCCCATCCGCCGACAGACAGACTGACGTTTGGGTCCCCTGGTTCGTGAGGGTGTGGGTTCTGGGACCTGGGTCCTGGGTCCCGAGTCCTGGATCCAGGGACTTGCGACTTGGCCCTGGAGGTTGGGGTATGGATGTGGTGGGTCGGGAACCGTGGCTACGACCGCCTCTTGGGGGTGCGTGCCCATATCTGCTTGTGTCCAATTTTTTTGACTTACCCTAACTCTAGAGCGGGGTTAAGGCTGCTTGTCTTTCAGTTTGAATTTGTTTTATGCTTGAATTTAAATACTTTCAATATCTTTTAATTAAAATTAAATTGATATTAAACTTGAGTCAAAAACAACTAAAGTAATGGTCTGATAGATATAAGATTTTGATTTAACCAGTCCTATAAGAAATCTAATATATTTCATTCCGAATTCAAATTAATTTTAAATCATTCTTCAGAAAAAAAAGATAGATTTGTACTGATTATGCATATAATTTATATAATAAGTTTATCATTTTTGTACGTTTTTTCAAAACCTAATGCAATGCTTGGTCACCTGGTGCGATATAAACCCACTTGAAACAGCAGCCACACGAGGCTAACTGCACTTCTCCACCTAGAGGCGAGAATCTGTTAAAAAATGTCACCGACTCCATGAAAATATCTGAAACTAGGCGGCCAAGGGGTCCGCCAAAAAACCAGGAGCAAAAGACAATGGAAAAGCGATTTCGACGGCACACGGAGCATTGGGCAAGCCAAGCCCTTCGGGTGAGTGGAGGATTGTGGATTTGTGGACTGCGGGGGTGACTCACCCAGCTGGAACGGGCACCGCACACACATGGTCAAGTGGGTGTTGACCCGTCCGCAGTTAGAGGTGCACGGACTCGTCCAGTGTTGGCTATTTTTTTCGGGAGGCTAGTCGCCCGCCCGACTGCGGCAACTGTCGCTAGATGGCGCCGAACAGGAGCCGAGCAGCAGCGAAAGGCGGACGCGGACACGGACATGGACACGGACATGGACGAGGACGAGGACGACGCCTTTGCTTTTAGCTTGATTGCCAAGCCTAGTTAACTGTAAAGTTTTATAACTTTGGCCGGTTACCGCCAGCCCCCATCCAGTCGCCCAATCACCGCCCCCTCTCGAGCACAGACAAGCCTCACCTGCCGAGCGTTGAAATCGGTTGGTTTATAGCACGCGCCAACGCAGCCCTTGGTCGTTGGTCGTTGGTCGTTGGTCGTTGGTCCCTTTGCCCCCTAAGCCTCGCCTGGCCGGGCCCTAACCCCCACCTCTTATCCCTGACAGCCCCGACTTTCGTTCGACCCTTTTAAAAAGTCGTCAATACTCGCCCTGCTGCGAAAGGGTTTTGGGGAGACGTGCAACGGCCTCTGAACTCGGCAAGGACTGGGTCCGGGAACAGACCAGAACAAGGACCTGAGCTCGGGCGTCTATCAAATTCCAATTTCGGTCCCTTTTTTTTCCTCCGCTCCGTTGGCATTCAAGGTTTATGGCGTCTTTTTAGCGTAAATCCTGCATGGCCACGCCCGGAGTCCGGTCCTGCTGCTGCACCCTTTGGGGTACCCTTCGTTCCGCACCCCTAAGTCAACCTAATGCCCCATCTTCACAGCCTCCACCCTCGGACTCCCAAACTCCAACGGAACAGTAGAGAGCTACTGGGTTCGTCGAAAGTCCTGTGTATTTACATCTATTACAGAGAGATTTTGATTTTAAAATTTATAAAACGAGAATCGTATATTTTTTGGAACTTAATTTCTCAAGAACGGGTTCACCTACGCAAATCATATCTTGTTTGGACTACTTAATAAATGGTTTATATGAAGTTTGCTCTAAATTGTCAGAGCGGTTCTTCGCTTATTAAATTTATTGTAATAAACGATTTCAATAAATGGCATTTCGTCATGTTGTCTTTGCTATCTTTATCATTTGTCATTGATAATTAAAGCTTTGTTATATGTAAATAATGAGTTTTAAATTGCTAAAATGTACTATATATGTGTGCATGTGTTTTTTTCATATTCTTCTTTTTATATAATAGTAGAAAAACTGCCATGACCTGGATGAAGAAGTATAAGTAGGGGAAAACGTAAAGTGGCATTACGGAGACGATCAGCGGCTGCAAATGAAGATAATGCACGAAATAGATCTGTGAACCCTGCAGCTGTACCGAATCTTAACGACAGTCACGAATACGTTATGCTGTTTTGGCTGAAATTATACGTGCTGCTTTTATTTACAACAGTCACATTAATTACAGTTTGATTCAGCATTAGAAACTCCCGAACCATTGTATTCATTAATTTTTTGACATCTCAATCAACAAGATATTCAAAAATACAATTTTGCGTTTCAAACGACTTCCTTTTGGTGTTACTAAAATTATTACCGATCATTTTAAACCGAGCACAGTCAATGTTCTCGAGTAGTTACTAATCATATAAAAAAACCAAAGATAACTTATTCATAGTCGGTTTAATTATAATACTATTATAAAAGAAAATGGGTTACATTTTTGTGTGTTATTTGGATGCGGAGCCGGGATTGAGTCGCCAGTTTTTATATTATTAGTTGTTTAATTAACGAAATTATTAAAAATAAATCATTGGAACTTTGTTGACGGATATTAAAGCTTCAGTAAATATTTTCTTTTTTATATCAACACATTTGCTTTGCAGCTGATTTCTGTGTTAAAAAATTTGCATCGTAAGACTATCACGATCTTCATTGAGATCATCGCATTAGTATAAAGCAGGCAAAATTCGCATTAATCGACAATGAGAAATGTACTTCCAACGCTATAAAGTTTGAATTTTAACAAAACTTTATGCAATACCCTGTTTCTGAAGTCTTATTAAGCTTTGTATATTGTGGTATATTCGTAGTAAATTTAAACTATGAAAATGTAAATATTTTTGAATGAAAGATTCGTCGAAAATATACGAACAATATCGTTTTAAAAATATTTGATTTTAAAAATTCTGATGAGTATCCGCAAGTCAAAAGCAGTCTGACAAGTTTTCGATGCGAACATATGATGTTTGTATTGTAGGAAACCGGTCTTTTTTGTTGGCGAATAGAATATATATAAAGAGAGACGAGCTATATGCACATTTCATTCATAAAGAATTATTTTTGAGTTTAATCAAGACATCGCTTATTTACTAAAATCCGCTGCAAATTGCTGGATTACCCCCTTGAGTTTTAAATTAAATCCATAACCACAATTGCAATGAGTAATCCTTGGCTTATAATTGTATGCAGTACTCTATGTAAAATATGTATATTTCCCAGCTCACTGAGAAAAACCCCTCTCGCGGAGTGATAACCTTTAAATAACAATCTTTATGTATAACTGAGCTCGATTAGCTGACGCTTGGCAAGCTCAGTCAGAACTATCTCCCGCGATCATCAGCCAAGTTCAGTTCGATTCCGGGATTGGAGCTGTTAACACGTGCCACGCGAAAAATCGAGGATGAGGTACGCCAAACTTCTGGTTAGCAGTGCCTTCTTGCTGCTCCTTCACCTTGAGGTAGGTCGTGCAACTCATCACTGGTCACCCTATAAGGTAAATGAATCCAATTCTCCTGCAGATGGGAGCAGCCAGAGCCACCACCAGCGGACCCAGCCAGTCTCTTTACGCCACCGCCCGAGACCTCGGATTAGATGCTGCCGGACTGGACGAGATATGGCGCACCGGGAAGCCGTTGGTTATCAGGAATCAGATGGGGCCGAATGATGTGACCACGGTCACCTACAATCTAGCCCCCGACAGACGCACAATTACCAAAAGAGTGGAGAATAGGTTTCACACCTCATTCCAATTTCAGGAAAACTGGGGTCAGGCCAATCCCGAGTTCTTCCTCAACCCGTTCCTGAATCCGTTTGGCAGTGGATTTCCACAGGCATTCTTTGAAAACTGGACGAGAATATTTTCAACGAACCCATTTTTACCTTGCTGCCAAGGGTTTAATGGTCCTTTTAATCCGATTAATCCATCCTCACCTCCATCAAATCGCATTCCAAATGATCGCATTCCAAATGATCGAAATTCAAATGATCGTATTCCAAATGAACGCATTCCAAATGATCGCATTCCAAATGATCGTGTTCCAAATGATCGCATTCCAAATGCAAGACCCCCAAATGAGCTACCTTCGTATACGCCAAATGTAGATGAATCCAATTCAAACGATTCTCAGTGGGTGCCAGTACCAGAGGATACAACCCGGTCACCACTAGTTCCCCTGCCCACAAGGGCACCTTCAAATAATGCGAGAGATGACACTGTCATCGACGATTTCCTGGCCAAGGTGGATGTCACCACCTCGGATATTAAGGAAGAGGATGGGGAATATGTCAGGACGATCGTAGACAAAAATGGAAGAATTCTTAAAGCCAAATTCCAACTGGTCGAGACAAAAAGCGAAGATGGAAAGCAGCCCACCAAGTAAATAATTCCTTATTATTAATTGTTAATTTTAAATTGCTTCTTAATAAACTCAGCCCCATATGTGTTATTAAAAGTTATGTGTTGTATTCTAATCCTTTAGAATTTAATAATATTTTTAAAATAATTAAATCAAACTTGTACTATCGGAATGTAATTTTTTGACAAAAGTTCTTGAAACTACGATTGACTTTAGCGGTATTCACTACAGAAAATATTAACATTAATAATAGAACATTAATTGGAATTAGTCAACGAAATATTTGTAGTTTTTTCAAGACTAAAAAAGTTTTAGGATCTTTGCGCTATCGAATTGTTTTAATAAATTTGAATTCATAAATTAATTAATTAATTCCAAGATTTTTTACTCAGCTTGGAGCAGAATTGGTTTTTAAAATGCATTTTACAAAAAATTTAAATACATTAAAGCTTAAATATTTGGATGGTCCAATTCAAAACCATGGCAAAAAAGACTTGACTAGTCATCTGAGGTTAGTACTTTAGAGTTGAATGATGGGATTCCATTTTAGCATATAACTTGTATGGTATAATATTTTTACACAGCATTATTAAAACAAAACAATGTTTGGCAATTACCTATTCTTACCCTTATCTTCCTACTGCTTTAAAGATGAATGAAAACAAGCTCAATTGTTGTAATGCAATAATGCAATGCTCGATTATATGTAGCAGAAAAATATTTCTGTTTTGCGGTCGTTACATAAAACAGTCCATTTTCCTTGATTTACAAGGCTCCGAAAGGCTCCTACTTTGTATATAAAAACAACATTGAATTTTGATGTGTACAAAACATTGCTTTAGACACCTTTATGGTGGAAGACGTCCCCATTTATATCTAAATCAAGACCGATGAGGTGCCATCCTAACTTATATGTATATGTTGCAATGAAATATATAATTTAATTTATTTAATTAATAATTTATAGCTAAATCGAAATTACTGGTAATGGTGATTTTGAAAATATTTAAAATTTCTAAAGAGATTGAAATGTTTTCCCTGGAATTAACATTTAATGCATAAAATTTAATACAACCTAAAGGCTGACAGCTAGATGGCGCTTTCTAGACACAACCCATAGCGCCATCTGTGGATCGTTAAGCCGAAGGTTACAATCAACCAAAAGATCAACCGCAGCAAGGACATTTTTTAAAGTTCTATTTTGATTTATATTTTTATTAAATAAAAATATAAATGTTTAACTGATACTGTAAAAGTATACAAATTTTGAAAATATTGATAATACATTAAAGTCAAAATTGCATTTGTATAAATAAAGGAGTAAAGTTTGCGTAATTTAAAGAGGATTGGGAGAGAAGGCCACTCCATTACACAAAGTTTTTTGTTTTTTCAATTGAATCGATTCAGTTACAAACAGTAATATTGACGGATATTTGCGAATGCTTTGCAGAAGCTTATGACAAAGCAGAAAAAATAATGATGTATAAAACGCTTGGCTTCAAAGCTATCCTCGCTTTCTGTTTTTGTAAACTTTGAGACCCCTGTTTTAGAGCGATAACCTTTCAGGAGAGAGCTTAATTTTTGAATTCAAATGGGAGACACCTTCACACATTCACGAGTCTTGAGCGCGATTAAGCTTAGTCGTCACAATCAACGCCAGTCAGATTCAGACAATCAGAGTGTTTGCAAGTGCCGCGGAACGATCGACAATGAAGTACGCTAATCTCTGGGCTAGCTGCGCCTGCTTGCTGCTCCTTCGACTAGAGGTAGGTCAGGCAACTGACCCCAGGCCCCCATTAATTAGAGTGTTTCCCTGATTCCAGATGGGAGCAGCCAGAGCCACCGTCGGCGGACCCAGCGAGGCTCTCTACAACATGGCCCGGGGAATGGGCTTGGAGGCTGCGGGCCTGGACGAAATTTGGCGCACCGGGCAGCCGTTGGTCACCACAAAGCAAGGTGCAGAGGGGGAGCAGACCAGGGTGACCTACGAGCTGAGTCCCGATCGCACAGCGCTGTCCATGCACAGGCTCACGGAGAAGGCATCCCCGGCTAGGATAGAGGCCGGTGCCACCGCGCTCTCCAAGCCACAGGAAGACTGGGAGTACGTGCCTAGTGCCGTCCGGCGTCCAGCTCTTCGGTTTCCCGAGCACAATTTCGGATTTGACACCTCTGGCAGTACCTTCACCAATCCTTTTGGCAGTGGCAGCTTCCCCCACTCGTCGCTCTTCCCCAGCTGGGGGCTTCCCGAGGGAGTAACACCTCGAGTCGAGACCAAGACGGAGGTGGACGACCAAGGAAATAGGGTGACCACGAGGACCAGCACCTACAGCGGAACTATTACCCCTGGACACAGTCTCTTCGACTCGCTCTTCCCCGACATTTCCAGGGCACCCGGTCCCATTCATCCCGAGAACACACCCCAGGCGCAGAATCCTTCCGCTGGAGCCTTTCCTGCGCTGCCAGCCTGGAAACCCTCATTTGTGCCGCCGCTGAACCCACCGAATTCTAAGGATCCCACAGAGGACAACTGGTTCCCAGTGCAAGACCCGACTACCACCCAGAGACCTCTGGATCTCCTACCGCCAGCTGGTGGCGCTGGGACGGACTCCACCATTGACGACTTTCTGGCCAGGGTGAACGTCTCGGCCGCGGAAATCGAGGAGAAGAACGGGGAGCTGGTCAAGACGATCGTGGATAAGAACGGACGAGTGCTGACGGTGAGGTTTGTGCTGAGCACGGTCAAGGGAGTCCCCGAGCAGCCCAAGCAGGAGGAGCCTACCAAGTAAATCTTTACTTTAATTTCCATTTGTCAAAGCTCTCGTATATAATTCAGAAAATGTGGAATAATACTTAAAGTAAACAATTTAGAAAAATAAAAAAACGGTTCTTGAGTTCATTTATAAAAGTGCTTATCAGTCGGGGCTGAGCCCCGAGATAACGACGAACGGCCTGAGTCAACCTTTTACCGGGAATTTCGCATTCAAAAAGATGATAAGGGTTTTTTAATCAAAACATGTTTCCGGCTCAATTGGGAAAAGTTCAAATGGTGAAAACTTACCTGCTGAATAAAGCAGTGCTTCTCCTTAAATATATATATTTATATATAAGCAACTACAAAGCGCTATAAGTTATTCAAAGGCTACTCGGATATTTACGTTTTGGGAAATTAATATTTTTTATGTTCAGATCGCTGGCCAAATTAATTAAAAAGCATTAATAGTTTCGTATGGCTAATTTATTACAAACAATATTTCGGGCGTTCGCTAACAACTGAGCTGTAAAAAATCGAAAGAAATAAATATATAATGGCAATAATAAAAAATCAACATAAACAAAATTCAAATAATAACGTTAATAGATTAAGCGTGTTAACAACATAATATATGCAATACATAAATTGCAGCCAAAAATAATTCAAGCATTAAGAGATCAAAACTATAAAAAAAGCCCAAAGGGAGGCGAGACGGGGGATTCAATTTGAATTTCAAAGCAAAATTATAAAAATACGTGAAAGAACTATTGCATAATTTTGTGCGACGCTCAACGCAGAACGCATTTGGTGGCCGAAAGCGTTTGTGGGTGGAAATGCTGCTGGGGGTGGTGTTTGCCGTGCAGTGCGGGTGGCGTTGTCTGTCTGTCACTGCCCTTCTTGCTCGACGGCATTGCATTAGTTGGGTTATAAGCCAAGCATGTCATAGAAAAAAGAAACTAGATTAGTAAAATTTGTTGGCGGATCGAGTGTGTGAAAATCGTAATAAGCTTTGGTTCTTAAATCTAGGTAAGCGGAGTTAAGTGTATAAATAATTAAGCATTAAAAATCAACTATGCGTTAAGCAAGACGTAAATATTTCAACAAGTACTACGTGCGGCATTTCGCCTGTAAACCATGTATAATATAAGCTTTTTTTGATATTTTGTAATAGAGATTTCAATAAAGTTTCAATAAAGTGTATAAATGGCCAAGGGCTTTCAAATTTAATATGCAAATGTAATAAAAAATATAGATATATATGTTATAAAATGGAATTGTTATAAAAAAGAATGCTGTCTGCTTTTTTTCTTTGTCAAATATTTCTTTAGCGAAAAAAACTGCAAACAACAGATATGGGAGTATATAAATTGTAAATTGCTCATTTGAGATCGAATAATTCGCATTCGAATTCAAAGGTATCCCTAAGTCTAGAGCGAATACTTGAAGTCCTTACTCACCAAGTTGTCGAAGCGCAAGGCGTCCTCGTCGCTGAGGCCCATGCTGCGCGTCAGCTGCAGGTAAGTCGAGGTAATGGGCTTCAGCCGCTCCAGATCCAGCGGGGGCAGCGGCAGCGACAGCTCCACGGGCGGCAGGTTGCGCAGCTGGGGAATGCGCATCTCCGTCAGCGGCTTGGGCGGACTGGGCAGCTCCAGCTTGAGCGGCACATGGGCGGCCACTGGGGTCGATGTCGAGGCCGGGTTTCCGCTCTTGAGGCTGGAAAACAAAGATTTCGTTAGATTTATCGGAGTGAGAGGGGCTGTGTCTTTGGCGGCGGTGGGCGTGGCTGTCGAGACGGCCGGCGAGCGTGCCTGCACCGAGCTATCCGGAGAGCTCTTGAGCAGGGAGGGATTGGCATTGGTATTGGGAGCTGGAGAAGCGGCCTTGGGAGGGTCTTGTGGCTTGCCCTGAGAAGCGGTGGTGCTGCTAGGGTTAGGAGTAGGGGTAGGAGTTGTCGTGGCAGAAACTGGGGTTGGATAGCTAAGGCTCTGCAGCAGGCTGCTGCCGTAGAGGGGCGGCGCTAAGACCGGTTCCCCGGCATAGAAGCGCCTCATGAAGTCGTAGTATCGCAGGAGATTGTCCCGCGACTTCAGGAGATGGGCATCAAAGCCCTGGGAACTGGCACTGGCCTGGGACAGGGAGAGGGAAGCCGTAGTGGGGCTTGCCTCGACTTGGGCTTGGACGTTGTCCGGCGGACTCGGCGGACGCTGCAACTGGGACTTGACCCGGATTTTTGGCACGCTAACCGGCGATGTTTCGACAGCCGCCTCCGTCACCGTTGGCTTGGGATTGAGACTGGGACCGGGGCTGGGGCTGGGCGGTGGTGCTGCCCCCGGGGCATCCTGCTGGGCGGCACTGGAGCTGCCGGCGCCACCACACACCCCTGCACCCACGCCCAGTCCGAGCCCCCCGGTCAGGCCACTGGCCACCGCAAGCGAGGCCTTGAGCTCGGCGCTCGAGTGCCGGCGGCGCTTGGCCGTGGGCCCCGCCTCCAGAGAGCTCTCCGTGTGCGATGAATAATTCAGGTAGTTCTCCACTTCTGAGGAGCTCTCGTTGCCGGCCAGGTCGGCGTCCTTTCCGCCCACCGAGGGCGAGGACGGTCTTAGGTTCTTCTTGCACTCGGGACAGATGGTCAGGAAGCGAGTGACCGCCTCGCGGGGCAGGAACGCATAGGTTTCGGTGATCTGTTGGCGGAATTTAAAAAAATGCATACAAATTTAATACATATTAGAAAACTGATTAATCAAACTTATAATATATTTTCAACGGGTTTAGTTCTGTATTCCTTAAGCGTTGCTTTAAATATTGTAAATCTTTCCAATGCGGTTCTATGAAACCTGACCGACTTAAATATTAAAATTTTACAAAATAACTATATCGTGAATTATTGCGTATATTTTAAATACAAAGCCATTTATTTTCATATTTATTTCCCATACTTCTTATGGAAGCTATTTGTTAATTTTTTAGAACAGGGAAAATCTTACAATTGTGAATGAGATAAAAGTTATGTGTATAATTTTTGGTTTTATTAATTTTGTTCGGTTTAAGTGAAAGCTTTATGATATACTTCTGACTTATAATTCTAACTGAAAAAAACGTTCGTACTGATAAAAAATTGATATACTTCCAATACCTAACATATAAGTTCTTTACTGCAAAGCAAACTTCTGCTTACAACTAAAGAGATGCTCACGACTAAAGAGCTCTTAGATAAGTGCTTAATGTAATATATTGCATAGATAGGATATATATAGCAATAGATTTATTAAAAAACATGTAGCTTTGAGCTTTGTACACTACACTCACAATGCGATAGGTGCGCTTCTGGCCCGCGTGCATGCCACTGCGTCCGCCCAGCTCCATGTGCACGTTGTAGATGATATCGAAGAACTCCTCCACGCATGCCACCTTGCGGTAGATCCGGCGACCGAACCCCTTGCTGGTGGATGCGGCAAAGAGGTCCACGTCACCGGGATTGTCGGACAGAATGGCCGAGGTGGGCAAGGGCTTCAGGCAGCGCCGACTGCCCGGAGCCTCTTCAAAGCCGTCGGGACGGTTGGTGGTAAAGCCTGGGATTAATGAGGTTTTCAGGAAATAAATGTGTGTCTTTTGGAATCCCCCTTGCCCCCACTTACCCTTTGTCTTGACCCAGAAGCGGAACTTGGAGCTGTCTGGGCGACTGTGCTCCTTGCCCTCGAGCGCCTTCAGGATTCGTGCCTTCTTGCGCAGCGTTATCGTCTTGGTCTTGGCCTGATCGCCGTAAGTGCTGAGGGCCCAGGGCTGGAAGAGCTCGTAGATGATTTCCCGCTCACCTGCCGGCTGCTCCAGCTCATCCACGTCCGCATCGTAGGCCAGATCCGCATCCACCTTGCCCACAGTCACCGGCGAGCTCTCCTCCCGCTCATCGATGGCGTAGAGCTTCCTCTTGCTGCTCCAGGTCTCCGACGAGGGAATCCCCGCCGAGGACTGTGGCTGCAGTGAATCGGACATGTCCACACTGTGCTTGCGACTGCCATTAGATTGCTCCATGACGTGGATGCTCTGGTTGCCAACTCAAACACACTTAAACACTCGGAAAATCAATGCCAAGTCCAAGCGAAACACGATGACATGGATGTTATCTTTTTGAATAAATAGCTGAAAGCTTTTCTCAATCTTTCGTTTGGTGGGATTTCTTTGCAGGTTCTGAAAAGGTGTTTCAATAGTTTTAAAATTTAGTACCCGACACTTATAAAACTTCTTGTAGAAAATCACAAAAGATAATCTTGGTTTGCACAATTGGTTCACTTTTAAACTGAGTTGTTTTTTACCTTATGTATTTTACTCAAGTTGAGTTGTCGATTTAACGAATAAACAAATTTTCAAAAATAAATATGTAACAAAAGTTTAACGAAAACAGTGTAAATTTTAACAAAACAGAATTTAACAGAAATCCCACATTAACGAAAATCAAGCGTCCAGCTCCTTTCGGCTCAACAAATAACCAATGGCCAAAAAGAAAAGAACAACAGCGAACGCGACGCGACCGATTGAAAGTTCAAACTCAACTGACTGGCAGACTGATCTGCGTCCCGCCGAGAACGTCTCGAGGAGATTCGGATGCTTGGATGCCTCGGAAGATGGTCCTGAGGTCCGGTCGAAGACAGGCTGGTCAAGATACAAACCGGTTGCGTGGCCGGGCATCTGTGAACTTTGAACCACTGCCCCGAAGGCCAGACAGCAGAAAAGCCAAGGGGTAGAGTCCTCGGAACAAGCTCCTGAGCAGTATCTCCCAGATAACCACCGGGGTGCCTACCTCAATAAGTTGCGCAATTGCCGGCCAGCAAATCCGGCGAATGTCGAGCAGCCTAGCCCAACTTCTTGTTGCCGAGCTGAGCCAACCCAAGGATGGTGGCAAAATCCACCCTTATCCCTGGCCGCGGATGCTCTGCACTTTTACTAGCATACTTTTCGGCTGTCACGGCCAGCTAACTGTTGCGTTCATAT
>VNJS01014537.1:0-50100 GCA_008042575.1 Drosophila watanabei
CGATGTGAAGGCGGAAAAGCGAGCACTTTTCTCATATAAACACAAAATTGCAGAAAATGGCGACACCTGCTGTTGCAAATTAGAAAAATAAGATGTTTCATAAAAATGAAATGTCAGTTTTTTTTTTGCTTGAAGGGCGGCTGAAAGTAGAGTCAGGCTGGGAAAATTCAGAGGCCCAGCTCACAGCGGGAAAAACAGGAGAATAATAACAACAACAACAACAACAACAGGTGTGTCAGAAAAAAGGAAAGTTGTGGGTAAAATGCCACACAAATATGGAATAATCCAAGAGAGCACTTGGAAAAATAATGTAAAAATTTAAATAAGTTGTTAAATATTTTGATTGGTTTCTAAGATAACTCCACCTCTTTTATGTTGAATAAACTTACACCCAGGATATATTTAATTTTGATGAAATCACATAAGTTTTCTTAAAAATTCACACGTAAGTTGGTAATTTCAGGTGTATCCTTCCATTAGCTTGAACTCATATAATTTTCCATAACTTAATACAAAAGTCGCTCCCTTAAATTTGATAAATTCTCAAAAATCAAAAATGAGGTAATCTCCTTGGATGGCCCCAGACTTCCCTTGACTTATTCCTCGATAAGACTTGGGGGGTAACCACTGCGCCAACTGGAAAGGTAACAACACGTCCCTTATCAAACATTTTCCTCACAGCGATTGGGCACAAAAGTCATTTAAAGTTTGCTGAAACAGTTCGATGTTGCAACAGTGGCAGCAAAGTCGAGGAAATGCTCGGAAAAAGCTGGGAAACAGCAGCAGCAGCAGCCGAAGCAGTAAACAAACACACAGAGCAAAAGGAAACAAATCTAATAAAATCAGCAGATGATGGTCATTAGACCGAAAAGTAATTTCATTTATTCGCAAACTCGATTTGTTGCTTTGTAGCACGAAGTGCGCACGAGTGCTGCTCCTGTTTCAGCCGCTGATGCTGCCTTTGCCTTTGCCGTTGCCGTTGCCTTTGCCCTGTTCTGTTCTGTCCTGTCCAAGGACCTTGGCTCGAGTATCCTGCACTGGCCGGGATAAGGGTCAGGGGTCTCATCGGGTCAGGGGTCGTGGGGTTGAAGGGGCACCGAGCTAAGCAAGGCAAATCAAAGCAGCGAAGCGTTCAACCAGCGTCGCGCATAAAAACCAAAAAGAAACCGGCTACAAAAAAAAAAAGACAAAACAAACAATGGCTGCAGTCAAAAGCAGACAAAGTGAAAAATCACAAAACACTGAAAAAAATTAGCACTGTGGGAAAATGCGTGACATTTTTTGGGCTGGAATATTTGAAGCTCCTTGAATGTGTATTCTTTTCAAGGGGTAAATGTGATTAAAACACAAGAAGCTTGAAAATTATTTACTTATTTTTTACAAAAAGTATTTTTAGAACTTTATTTGATTTAAATTATAATTACAATTATCTCTCAAAGAATGGTTTAAGGTGTTAACCTATGTCTAAAATATTTTTTTGTCTAGCATTTTTATGGATTTTAAATAAAAACTGACTTTGTTGGCATCTTTGGATGTAAAATCTACTTAAGTTTCTACTCTATAGTAAGAGAAGACAATATTACTATACATCAATGAAATTAAATATAAAAATTAATGCTTTGAAATTCATAATTCAATTTAGTTATAATTCTAGAAATCTTATAAAAAATGTAAATGTCCGGAATTTAAAAAGAAGGAAATTATTAAAGTTTTTTATTTATTTGTATCACATAACACTTTTAGAACAGTTTTATATTTCTTAAAATTTAAAATATAACATTTGATTTAGTAAAATTCATTCTAAATTTTGTAGCAAACATTTTTTCAGTGTAAGAGACAGAAAACAAAGGGGAGCCCCAATAACGAAATGGGCTGCGCTCTTATAGATTTCTTAAACAAATTCCGAAGATGCGTCGTTAAAATTTCGCCGCCACTAAAAGCACAAACGGATTAGGAAGCCCATCAGGACAGCCGGAGATGGATCCAGGCGTGGATTCTGCCACACCGTTGGGGTCATAAAACTGTTTTTGGGCTCCAACACTCACACACAGAGACAGGCACTCTCTCTTACCTGTAATAATGGCGAAACAATAAAATTGCCGGCGGAAAAGTTTTTCGCTTCGAAATTTCAATGGCAAAATCAAATGGACAAAATGTAAATGAAAATGCTTTTAAAATGAAATTTACCGTTACCCAAGCGCTTCATTGTTGCGCAGCAAGGACCTGACCCCTCTCCCTCCTTCTCTGCCTGCTTCTCTACGGCTCCAAATGGCATTTTTGGAGCGGCACCTAAACGGAAATGAAATTAAGCACAAAATGTGCCATTTGCCAGCTGGCAGTGGTTGTTACTTCAGCTTCAGTTTCAGCCATTACTTTCGCCCGGGCAGCAGTAATTGAAAAGTTGGTAGTAGGCAGTAGGAGCCACTTTGGGCCAAAAAGGAGGCCCAGTACAGCTCAGGTTTGCCCAGGTTTTGGATTTTTTTTCATTCCTATTTTAATCAGATTTGTGCGAAATGCTATTAACCCTTCAGTTGGGAGATTAAATGCTTGGCTTAAAGAAAAAACTAAATGGAGAAAAATTAAAAGTAATTAACAATAAGGGTTTGTTATTATATATAAAAAATATATTTAAAATAAATATTCTTCTGTTATTTACTTCTACAGTTGTATAAAAGACCCGAAAAGATATTCTGCAGTTCTTAATCTACCTGAACATCATCACCTGTATATATTTTCCCCCGTTTTCACCACTTGAAACCCGTCAAGAGTGTCTGTATTTTCTCACAGTAAATAGTCGCCACTCCGGCTGATGTACGATTGCGTTGGCCAACATGATCACTCACAGCCTCCCGAAAATGGCAAACAAAAAATATATAAAGGACCTGCAATTCCCAGAGCCATGTTCGTACATCTCCCCAGCATATGGTACTTCATAATTTTGATGGTCCAACGAAAAAGTTTGTTTTCCATCTGCTCGAAAAGTAACAACACACACAAGTCACACCCACTTTTCCAGTGGTCAGCAGGAAAAACTTCAGCGTGTGTGTTTGTCCTATAAAATATGGCCAGTTGATGGTGAGTTTTTATACACTTATACGTACACAACTTGTGGCATTTCCCTTTGCTTACATTATTTGATTAGCCATATTTAATGAAATTGTCATAGTTAGACCGGGACACATGTATGTATCTACATCATAATTCTGTGGTAAACTTAGCAGCAAGTTGGATAATGAGGGAATCCCGGACAATAAGAGGAACTTTATGCTAACTTTATCAAACTCCCGGGAGCTGGTGCCATCAATTCATCGGGGCAATGGGGGAAAGTACGTAATTGCATTGGCCGCATGAAAGGAAATCATTAATGACATACCGCTGCGGCGGTGGGAGGACCAAGGGCGTCCTTGCAGCGTATATTTTATGAACAATTCACGCTTTTCTTGCCCTCGAGCAAAGTTTAGCCTGAATGGTGGAGGAAGCAGAAGTAGAAGTAGTAGTAGAAGTGCAAGTGCAAGTGCGAGGAAGAAATTAAGCTGAACAATATATTTTCTTCGGCGTTGCAGTGCCAGCATTTCGCCCAGCTGCCACTCCCACTTTTCCAGCGTCCTCTCGCTCTTATTAGCAGCGTCCTTGTTTGCCTTTTTACCCATTTTTTTCTTGTTATAGTTCGCTCTTCTTTTTCGCGCTGCTGTTGTGGTTATGCCTGTCGTTGTTGCTGTTGTGTAGGCGCTTACACTGTGAGAAAAATGTATTAAAAAGTATTTAAATCAAAATGGGTAAGTTATTACATTTATTTTAATGTTTATATCAAAAATACCTGAAAGAAATTTGTCAAAATAAAGAAGGTTATGTTAAATTAAAACCCATCTAATATAAGCTTCAAGGAATTATAATTAGTTTGTAATTTAACTGTTACCTTTATTTAAGTAATACCGTTCAAATAATTTTTTAAAATTTATTACTTTTTTTTCTGGTGCATTTTAACCATTGAAGCGTTTTGGCCGCACAGCAACAAAGCGCGAATTACCGCCATTTTGTGCACTTTGAACGCCATGTTGCCGTTTTTATCGCTGCGCTCCTTCTCATCCTGCTTCTTTCGTCCTTCTGCATCCTTCTGCCCTCTTTCCCCTTTCCTTCCTCCGCAGACCTCTTGTCATTGCAGCTGCCAAGTAATTTCCCAGCGCCAAAGCTGGCGCCAAAGAGTGCCTCGCGCGTCTCATTGAGGCGGGTAATTGATTTATGTATTTATACTGATTTTTTAATTAATTTATAAGCTTTGCTGGGGAATGGAAGAGAAAAGTGAAAAGCGGGAGAAGCGGGAAGCCCAAAATGATATTTAATGGCAAAGTGCGTAAATCAATTGGCGATGGATGCCTGCTGTAGTAATAATAATAACCTTTTGCCAGTGCTTATTACGGCCAACTATTTCTATAGATCGTAAATCAGCGCCAGGGGCAAGTGTCCAGTGTAAGTGGGAATATTTAATTAATGCTTTCCAAGACTGAATGCAGTCAGCTTGGCTAGCAATTGAATTGCAGCTCCTTTCTACTTGTTTAATTGTGATAGTGAGTGGACATTTTGTGCGATCATTTAAATTAAATAAAAAATTAAATGGTTTAAAAGCTTTTAAGGCTCTTATAAAGCTTTAATCGGGATATTTGAGAGTAAATATAATATTTAGGTAGTTTAAACTTAAAAACTACACATAGAAAGCAGAGAACTGCAAGGGTGGCACTTTTTGGCACTCTACGTACACCCAACACAATTTGAGTGAGAGTGCCACTCACACCCGAGCACAAACAGTAAGATGCAAACACCCACACAAAATCTAACGGGTGTTGCAGGCACTCGGTGCGCTGCGCACCCGATCACTACGGGTGCGGGTGCCGATCGACACTCTCACTCAAAACGGTTGTGAGAGCAGGCAAACAGTAAGCAGAATCACCCAAGAAAAAAAGGGTTGCTGGTAAAACACTCATATTTGACCCGGGTGTTTTGGCGACACCCGGGTGTCTATGACGTCATCGCCTTGTGTGTTTTTACTTGAGCGATCGGGTGCCGACCGCACTCGCACTTCTAACGGTTTTCAGAGCAGGCAAAGAATAAAAAAAAAAAACAAATACGAAAAAAGGGTTACACCGATAAAAAATTTTAAGAGTTTTGGCAATTTTTTTTTTGGTTTTTGGTTACAATTGAAGCGCACACATATTTTGCTTTTATATTAAGATTAAAACAAAAATTAAAAATTTTTTTTTTTGTTTGAATGAAGTCTAAAAATTTGTATTTCCAGAATTTTCATTATTATATTAAGATTTTTGGTCTAATATAAAGATTTTAATTTAAGAATGCACAAAATCTTAATAGAAGACTTTTTTTTATCAGTGTAAGGGAAAGAAACCCATTTATGACCTACACCCAAGGAAAACCAAAAAAATATTTTGTCTCTTTCACCCTTGCCTGCCACCCGTCATAAATGAGTGTACACAAAAAATGGCCTGCGACCGATCGGTACTTGTGTGTGGCAACACCCGAAACGTTCTTGCAAGACATTCACTCACACCCTGCCGGCAGTAACAAAAAATGTGCGGGTGCCGAAAAACACCCGGGTGCCGCGAGTTGGGTGCCAAGACACACCCGGTGCCTGAGACACCCGGTATTTAGCGGGTGCACCCATGGGTGCGGTGGCTTGCTGCAGTTCTCTGATAGAAAGTGCTTTAACTAGTGTTAAAAAATCTAAAAAAAATCTTGAGTCAGTTGCAGTTGTGAATAAAGTTCATCAGAGCATACTTTCAGGCGCCTTTTAAAAGGTTTTCAATTCGTTGGACGTTCCTGTTACCCCCCAGGATTTCCCATATATTTTTTTGCGAAGGACCTGTCTTAACAATATTGCAACCGCAACTGGGGCGTGGCAGATAGGCTGTACGTCCCCTCTTTATTAGCAATACAAATGCAAACAAACTGCCGGCCGCAAACTCAAACACACACACATATATACAGAAAACTCAATTCGTGAGCCTGTGTGCGAATGCATTTCCGGTGGGAGTTGGGGGTACAAGCGCGTATGTTAATCCTTGTTGTCCTGCTGAAGTTGTCGTTGTCGCTGTATTGCGTGCATATGAAAATTAAAATTGTTGACAATTGTCATTTTTTTCGCAATTGCTGTTGTTGTCATTGTGTTGTCAGCGTTGTTACCGCGGTTGTTGTGGCACTGCCGACGCCTCCATGTCCCCCATTCCCCCCCTTATTTTGCTGCCACACGCAACTAACCGCATTTTGATTGCCATGCATTCGACCGAATCGTGCTCGTTGCTAAATTGAAAGCATTTTCCGTGCCGTGAATCTCGGCTACAAAAAAAAAACACGTATATTTTCACAGAAACCGGAGAAAGAACGGAAGTTGTCGCTGGCATGTTGCATGCGTGGTCTGCATCGCCCAGTTCCCCGCCCCCTTTTGGATTGGATTCCCAGGATCCTCGACTAGGGAGTCGGTCCTCCTTCTTGGTCTCATATTTTCCCCCCAGCGCCAGCAGGCTGAATGCGATTTGTTTGCTTGCTCAGCTTATAGCGCAGCAGAGGAGCTCATCCCGTGAAGTGTGAAAGTGCATTAAAATGGGTTATCCTGTGGGTGACAACCATCCAATCAAACGGAATATATGCCATATATGCACGCACTCAGAATAAAGAAACTAAAGAAATAACTATTTTGTAGTGTTTATAGAGTAAGGCTACATAATACCTAAGATCTTAGTAGAATATTAACTAAAAATATCATAGTTTGAGTTGTTTCTAAAGCATAAATTGTTCAAGTAAATAAATTGTTCAAGTAATATATTTTTAATAAGCAATTTCCTGTTATATAAATATTAATTATAATATTTCTCTGTGCACCAGTCTAGACCTCTTCCCTTGTCCCAACTCAATTGATTTGCTAATGCTCCGGAGGTGCTAAGACCAGAATCAGGCTTAATTAAGTTTTTGTGTTAGTCTGCCGCTGCTGGTAGAGTGAACATCCTTGCGGCATCTTGTATCTGTGTATCGTGCGTGTATCCTGTAACTAGGAGATACCAAGTACCAGCTCCTTGCTTCGTGGCAGCTGTCAGACGGAAATCTCTCAAGTTCATCGAGCCACACAATAACATAATTATTCAATTACACGAGGTTGCTCCTTGATTTGGTTTAGCCCTGGATTGGGGCCTTAAAAATAAAATAGAAAAAGAAAAACAAAAAAACAGAATGTAATCGCTTTGGCCAAAATCAACAAGCGAGCGACTAATGCAATTACAGGAATTCAGGCGAATGCAGGATATTTCTTCTCACAGAAAAGGGCAACCAAAAAAAAAGAGGCAAACTCTTGGCGAAATTGTGAATGGCAAACCAACATTTGCACAGGCCATAAATTCCCAACATTTGCCAATGCCAATAAGTTGGGGCCGTCGTTGCCGTAGCTCCTAAAGTTTTACATTGGTAACCGAAAAATATGCAAAGCAGTCATAATTTTACTTTAGAACCGAAATATTTTCGAACGGAATTGTTAGCAAACAAACTTTTTTATGCATCAACTAATTTCAATCAGCTAACAAAAATGTGGCTCCCGCTGAAGCCGAAGCTGAAGCTGCCCTTTTCCCGCAACCGCAGAGCGAGAGTCTGAGACGGGAGGATTGAGGAAAAGCGCCGAAAACAAACGGAAAACTTTTGTCAATAATGCCAACGACGACGACGTTGTTGTGGCTGCTGTTGTTCCTGGGATCTGCTGCCGCTATAGCATCCTAGAAGCCCTTCCTTACTCTAGTTGCCATCGCCGCCAATGTCTCAAATCCCAACTGATTGCGCTGAGTGGCAGTGACAGCCGGGGGAATGGCGCTCGAGGGCGAAGTCTTCTGTTGGTCCTAGTCCTGGTGATCCGGTGCACCTGCCCGGGCAAAGTCATTATCGCAATCAACTTCAAAGGCGCTGAAAAGCAGTAGAAATACGTCAAAAAGTCAAAACAAGTGTTTCCAAAAGGTAAATAAACCAAAAATATTATTTATTTAGCATGTAAATCCTTTATTGTAATTCAGAGAACATGTACAGTTGCACAATAGCTAGATATCTATCAATATGCAACACGGCTTTTCTCCAACAGTAATTTCATACATACGATTCGATTAATTACTCATCACATTATTTTTATTCAAAACTTTTGATTCAAAATTCATATTTGTGACATAAATTTGTACTCTTATACTGCTTATCATTCCAAATCCAATTTTTATACCCTTGCAGGGTATTATTTATATTATTTCAGTCAGAACTTTGCAACGCAGTGAAGGGGTCTTCTCTGACCCTATAAAGTAATTTTTTTTTGTAAATTGTATCTTATAGCTGCCATACAAACGATCGGTAAATGTGGAGAAAAATTATATTTCACTTTACATGTAAAAATTCAAAAAACGTAAAACTGTAAAAATAAAATGAATATGAAAGTAATTCACTTCTATATTAGATAGGTATAGATTATAATTGCTTAGCTTCCTCTCTTATTTTATTTTTAATTTGGATATAATTGAATTTTTTTTCAAATTTTTATTGTTATTAGTACAATTTTCTGTTTATTTATAATTTTCTTTGTTAAAAAAAGACTATCGTTAGTTTAAACGGAGCTACCAGAAAAACATGGTATCGATCAAGCCGCTTTCTGTTTTTAGACATCGACATCCTGGATACGTTTTGGAGAATCCTGTCTATATATACTTATATAAAGGGGGTTAAAAGCAGTCTAGGGTACATAACGCATGAGTATATCAATGATTGGTTTATGGAACTTATAAATTGAAAATTAAAGTTATGTTCTTTTATAGCGTGTGAAAGCATTAGTAAATCATTCATTCATACAAATACTTTAAAATTAACGCTTCTTTTCAGAATTTCTTCAAAATTAACGTTTCTTCTTGTCAGGCAAAGAGTCTTTTATAGATTTATTTTGTGTTATCATATTGTTCTCAGCAGGCTTCTTTTATAATCATAAACATAATCCTCAGTAACCGTTTATAGCGGTGTGCGGTGGAATTAACCGGAGCCGCGATCGGTGCAGCTCGGTTTTATTATTTATATTTTTTGAGTATTGAATACGGATTGGGCTTATAGGACTTGATGGGCGGTTGGCGCATAAATTTCATTCCAGTCGGATATGGTCGTTTATATGCCGCTGCGTTTGCTGATATTATTGATGGACGTGCTATAAAATTTGTTCGTTTTTTGTAGTTAGTTATCATATGCGTGTTATTAGAAAGGTTATCAAGCATTAAAATAAAGATATTTTTAATTATTTTAAAATTAATTGTTCTAGAAAAATATTAGGCTACACAAATTTATATTATTTGCATTGAGAAGCATCTATCCCAAGGAAACACAAAGTGCAGCCCCTTAAATTAATGGAGTGAATGCATTGAGGATTAAAAGAAGGGATCTAATAAAATAGATTCTCAAGCTTTGCATCTATGGCTGAAAAATATTAGTCTACACAAAAAGTCGTGCTTAGGCGCCACTTACGTTTGCTGAACTCATAGCCTGTGGGTGCGCGCTTGGGGTGCATTCGGTGCTCGTATTCGTAGGACACCTCCTCCGCCTCGTCAGCTCTATAAACAACATCAATGTCAGTGTCAGACGCATCAGCTCTTCGGTCATTTTATCGCAGTGAATGTCAGTTAATTATACAAAATTATACTTTACAAGTAACTTACTCAGGCGGATTTTCCGCAGCTCTCTTGATCAAATTAATGAACTTGGGGGCTCCATTGCTGCTCCCACCGAACTTTTTATCAAATACGGATCTATCATTACAAATGATAATATAAATATGAATAGTTATATCTATACCTATCCCAGTGTGCTATACCCTTACCTAATGGCCTTCAGATTGGGTCCATGTAAGTTCTTGGCCGACTCGGGATCCATTTCCATCAACTCGCGCAGCTGCTCGTGCGACACCTCATCGTTCTTGTCTGGAATCAGATACTTACGGATCTCGGCGAGGGCATAGGCGATGCGGGCATAGCCCTCGGCCGGCGGGGCCACGGTGCTGACCACCAGGAAGAGGTCCTTCTGCAAATGAGCATATCGCGGATCCCCAGAGTTGCCCAGCTCCTCCTCCTTGGCACGATCACGAATCGAGGAGCGCCCCTTGATGGCGATCTTGCACTGAGTCTCATCCTGGAGGCGACGCAGGGAGTTTCCCTTGGGACCCAGAATCTTGCCAACGAAGTTAAACTGGCGCAACATTTCGAAATATGTAGTTCTGTAATGTAATGGATTCTCCGTATAAAACTCACCTTCGGGTACTGCTTGACAGGCACAAAGACCTTCTGGGTTATCTTCATGGGCTTCTGCTTGAAGACATCGGCATAGAATTCTTTGCCCGGTATGCGGCCAGTGAAGTTAACGCGGTCCACAGCTGCAGCAAACGAACAATAGCACTTTACTCACTTTTTTAGACTTCTCGATAAAAAGGTTTACCTTCATCGATTAGCAATGCGCAAAGTGGGAACTCGGCGGACAGACGCTGGCGCTCCTCGTCTAGATCCGCCAAGAACTTCTGGGCCACCTCATTAAGACGCGGCTGATGGTCATGGATAGCTGGTTTTTCAGTAAACTCGGCAGTTCCTTCCATTTTATAAGTTTTTTTTTTTCTTTAAATCTTACGAATCTCGGAAAACTGTAATAGTAAGTAATAGTGCTCAACTTGACAGTATGGTTGCCAAACACATTTAAAGCGAGTGAAGGCAAACTACACGCATACTATGCTATTTTTATACCATAATTTAATTTTATAAAAATCGGACTACTATACCATATAGCTGCTATAGGAACGGCCAGGAAATTTTTATAATTAGTGCTCCACACTACTTCCACGCCATAGTCCAGGGTTTGATTCTTCAAGATCGAGACGTTAATCTTTGCAATCCTTAAATGCCACTCTTAGAACTATAAGTTTTTCACATTCTTCGTTTCAAGGTCATCAAAGGTGAAAACAATCTTGTAAAAATACTAAGAGCCCTTCCTATTAAATACCCTAAAAATTTTCACCTATTTCGAATTATAGTTACCTAGGATTTTTGATTTATTTTTATTCAAGACTTATGCTTGATAATTAACTTTAACATTATCTTGCTCCTACAATTTTATTTTAGTAAAGAAGGTATTTCCGACCTTATAAATTATATATATATATATATACTCAATCATTACCAAACTCAATATAGTTGTAATCTATTTCCAATTCTTTTTCGTGATCCAATTACTGACTGGTTTTACAAATTGTAGTTTCCCAAAGATAGCTTAACTTCATTTTAAATTTAAATTTTCCACATAAATGCACATAAGGTAAGCTGTACGAAATCCACAGTATCACTACGACCAGTCCATATATTCCACAATGGGACTTGACAGAAGGTAGGTCTTAATTTTCCAAATTTAGTTTGAAAGTTACTTACTGAAAAAATTTTTATAGATCTACTTACACAAATCGTTTTCTGTTTTATTTTTTTACTTTTGGCTAAGGAACTTTCGCTTATCACGAAAATTCCGGGAAATTTAAAAGAAGACAAGAACATAATCAGGGAGTATGTGTACCTAGATGTTTTAATTTTTACATTCATTGTTAAGAAAGCTTATTTCGACTTAGCTTGTATTATTCAAATTTATTCAGCTAAAGCTACCTTATTCTTGAGTATTAACCAGATTCTCCCGCTCACCTGCCAGAGAGGCTTCACCTTGGCTAATACATTAATTAACTTTGCCTCCCCCAGCCCATCCATTGTGTTCGAATGCCACTTATTCGTGGGCTTATCACTGAGCCGAGCGAGGGGTGGTCGGGGCCAAAAAAAACACAAGGAACTTGGCCCTATTCTGGTTAACAATCACAACAAAAATGGGCGCGCAAAACTTTTAATGAGCTAACGCCGCTGATTCAGCGTTCTAATTAACATTTAACGAGCATTTCGTTCGACTTGCATGGCAAAATGGGACTCAATATGGCCGCCTTGCGGCATATTATTTGCCAGTGAAGGAGCAACAGATACCAGCTACGGGCTCTCTTGGGAATTATTCAATTTTAGGAAACCATTTCCTGCAATTTATGGGATTCTTTTTTGTTTATAAAATTATTTATTTGATCTGTAATGGTTCAGGGAATGTGTTAAAACAAATTATACCGTTGGGGTAGGAAGTGGTACTTTGATACAATGGAATTTTTGGAAAATATATCATAAAGGGACTATAAAATATGTTTTATATTATTTTAAATATACAGAGAATTGGTAAAAGGTTGTGGTTTTTTGTTATAAATAATTTAACTCGACTGAAATTACTTAAATGATGTATTTTACTTGATGCTCTTGATCTCTTCTATTGAATAAAAATAAATTTCTTTGACGAATTAAGTTTCTTTTTTATTTTTTCTTTAAATAACCAATCTCCTTTTTATTAACTAATATTTAGCACTTAAGTTACTTGTAATTTAATTAAATAACTCATAAAAAAACACAAATATTTAATTATTTCTGTAAAAGCATTATTCTTGTTTAAGTTCTTAATAACCTTGTCTCCAATAATCGAGAAAAATATATAAATAAATTCATATATTTCAGTCTTAAAAGTTATTATAAAATGAATTTTTACACTCCCTGTAAATAGATATACCGCCACAAATCGCGTATACGTCTGTTGTGCGAACTAAAATTATTAAAGAATGTATCTACATCGCCACCTAGAACTGTTGAGTAAAATACATCTCAGAGCTTTGGTTCCACAGCAAAGTTGCCCCAAAGCTGTGGCACGAACTTCCAAAGTTCGCTGGCTGTAACCCCCAGAATCGGGGCAACTCTACGATAACCAAAACATATGGCCTGCAGGCTGCACAAAGCTGCTGGTGAGCGAAGTGGCGGTGGCGGTGTGTTTCTCAGTTCGCTCGCGCTCTGGCTTTGGGAACGTTGTTTTCTGGACCTCCAAGGACCTGGCTCCGCGCTGGGAGTACAGCCAACCAAATATATATATATAAACATATATATACATTAATGGTGAAGTGGGCAAAAGTGTGACAAACAGAACGGAAAGTTAGCATACTTTTATGAGCTGCGATTTGGCCGAGTCGCGAGTTCAAGCCCAGGACAGCAAGCGGAACTGTGAACTGTGAAAATGTGACCCAATTGGAGAGGGCGAAAAACGATTTTGTGCCAGTTATATGTCCATATATATAGCACACATCATATATGTGTGCCGCCCGAGCCTAAGTACATCCGTCAATACAAGGAGGTAATCCCTAAACCGATATTGTGGGCGCGGTGGAGTTGTTTAGCAAACACACATAAATTAATAATCAACGTTTCTGCCTTCGGGCAAAAAGTATCGGTTATGCGAGTGTATGTCTCTCTGCCTCTGTGTGCGTGCGTGTGTGTTTGGGTGTGCGTGTGTTTGTTTTACTTGCTGTGGCAAAGCTGCAAAAAAAAAAGTTCAATCGCTGAAACTTCAGGCAAACAGCCCGAAAGGCTTCTGCTCCTGCTGCCGCTGCTCTTTTTGCCGAGGCACAGCTGATTGGCGAAACCCTTGAGACGAACATGTTGGCTTGTTTGGTTTGAAGCTCAGTAAATCCTGTTCCCGCTCCCTATACTTCACGGGAACGGGGAGGGGAGGGGAGGAAAGGGAGAGCCCAACTTTACGGTCCTACGACACAGGAGCACGCAGCGCAGCGTGCACACGTAATAAAGCCATAATCAAAGGTAACCCGGGACAACGGAGCGTATGCGTGTTCCCCGGTGGTCCGCCAAGTGACCATTCTCTGGCTGCCACGACACGCGCCCAGCCAAAGGGGACTCAGGGACACCGAGGATAAAGCGACAATTTTACAAGTTGCAATGCTCTTAGAGTTTAAGACAAACATTTCTATGTGTTAATGTCATACACTGAAAAAATAATTAAGGGATAATTCCTCTAATAAGAAAACGCAGATTTTCATAAACTTTGGAGAGTTGTTTTGTCCCTTAAACTATCAAAAATTAATGCCAAAAGGAATACAATAGTATCGGGATTCCTTAAGACCTCTTTATTTTCGAGATAAGAATCGAAGCAGTTCCATTAACTTTCACCAAGATAAACCATATTTAACATTAAACAATTAAGAATTTTTTTTAGTTACCCATTTGATACAAATTATTTTAAATAAGAGCTATTACCTTCCTTTGAATGCATTTACGATTCAGACAAAATCTTCAGCAAAATCAGGCCTATACAAATATGTTTTCCTTTAAGAAACACGCACCAAAAGAGTATCACAGTAATGAATAATATTTACTTAAATAATTAACAATACATTTTGGTATATTTATATTTCTAAATACTTTTCTCACTGCATTCTCAGTTGTATCAATTTCAAAGTTAACAAACAAAGTGAAAGTCCTCCTACCCCCCTCCCCAAGTCATATGGCGAATTTCTCAATTTCAGATGGCATTGCGGCCGGCGGGCACCATATGCACATATTTGGCACTCAAAGGCGCTCCCCCGCTTTCACTTCTCCTACGCCTCCGCCTGCGATTCCCCTAGGAGCAACACCTATTTATGGAGCACAAGTGGTTATCCGAAATGCTCGTTCTTTTTCTGGTCCCCCGTTCCTCACGAACAGTTGCGGCCACACTTCGGCACTCAGCACTCCACACCACAAACATCGACAGATGGAGGGGCGCGCACTTCAATGTGTTTTCACTCATATCTGGTTTTCCGGTAGCATATTTATTTTCCACTTTAATGGAAAACATATGCCGCGGCGCAGGGCTTTCCCGGAATATGTACGAAGGAGTACGTAGGTACGAGGAATGGATCGCTTCGATCTGGCAGATTTCCATTACACATCGCCGCCGCTTAATTGCTTCTAATTGCATGTGTAATTTAATTAAGGCAATTGCACGGCTCACCTTGAACCGCCGCCAGTGGCTCATCAGCGGTGGTGGCCCAGTGTGCAAACGTAATTCAATATCCACCGCCAATGATTGCAATTGCGTTGCTTTCTGCTGTCTCGTCTCGAATGTATCTGTTACGTGGAAATTGGCAATCGATAAAGGCAACCGGAGCTGGAGCCGGGATTTGATTGCACTTGCTTCACGGCCCATTGCCATGGCCACAACATATACCATTGTGTTAACAATAACAACTCAGAGGAGGAGGCTTTTCCGAGAAGTCACCTCCTGGCTCAGTGGGCCAACTTGATTGGCGGCCATCGTCGGATCGGTTAACAAGGGTAGCCCGCCCTTTATTGCCGCAAGTCAGGCAACATTGCCAACCTTTTCTACATGGCCTTTACTCGTTTCACACTAAATTATTCATTCCGGTGAAATCAATCAAATCAACATATTTAAGGGGTAATGCTTCCCTGAAAAATGTCACTTGTTTAAGGATTAAGCATATCACATTTTTCTAAAATTAGAAATATATTCCTACGACATCAAGCTAAGTAAAGTCTTAAATATAAACTAATAAAATATTTAATTTACACTTTCCTCATTAAATAATGGAAACTCAATGTTTATGAACAACAAATCTCCCCCCAAATCTCAGAAAATAGGAACGGTTCCAAATATAAATCTTTTCTTTCCCACCTTAAGTCATATTTCATCTTTAAAATCCCATTTGTAATATGAACTGTAGAATATTAAGCTATCTGCCACCATAAATCAACTCCGTAATACCCTATTTTGAATGATTTCAGGAATAATGAAGCTCTCTGACACTATGGCCACGCCAATAGAAGAAAAATTGGATCAAAACCTAAAGGTAAGCTAAAAATATAAGCAATATAATCTCTGATAACATTGATTTAAAAATATACCTAACAGGTGCGCACTGGCATGGTCCATGTGAGCGATGGCAAGAGCAGACCCGAGCCCCTGCGTCTCAATCTCACCATGGAGTTGCTTTCGCTCCAGAAACTGGAAGTGGTAACCCCAACTAGTTGTAATCCCAATGGACCGCCCATGGAATCAAAGGTAAAAACAAAAATTATTTACAATTATTCAGCGGATTTTAACAGTAAATTTAACGCAGGAACGCATGGTTCAAATCACGCGCCAAAAGCAAGGCGGCCTAGGACTGAGCATAAAAGGCGGAGCTGAACACAAGCTACCCATTCTAATATCGAGAATCTATAAGGATCAGGCGGCTGATATAACGGGTCAGCTGTTTGTGGGCGATGCCATCATCAAGGTTAATGGAGAGTACATCACAGCCTGTCCCCATGACGATGCGGTGAATATACTACGAAATGCCGGGGATATAGTTGTGCTAACGGTGAAGCACTACCGAGCTGCCACACCCTTCCTTCAGAAGCAATGTGAGTTTAGTGGTTATTACCTGAGGCATAAATATTTAACTAACATTGTTTTTTTTTTGGGATATTTTTAGTAACCAAAGACACGCCCGACTCTGACAACGATGCTACGTGCGCTGAACTGAAGGCTGACGAGGGCTACAAGTCCTCCGTCAATAGTGGAACCATTAGTCGCAGCTGCAGTCGTCCCATGTCCATATGCTCGGAGCCCGAAAAGCGATGGACCGATGTGGTGGCAGGTAAGAGGGGAGAGTTTGTTATTAAAAGAGTTAAGAATATAATATAAATAAATAATACACAAGAAGAGGTATAATTGAATCTTGTTTACTTATCTTTTTTTTAAGTTAATTGGTTCTCCATTTCCCATAGTAAATACTCTTATTTATTTATACTTTTTCGTATCTTCCAGTACCTCTAATGATGGCCTATGTGACGAGATACATTTACGGCACCGATAAGCTGCGACAAAATGCCTTTGAGGTTCGTGGCCTAAACGGCATTACCACTGGGGTCATACACTGCGATGAACTGGCCATACTTAGTCAGTGGCTTAAGTTGATAACTGATAATGTAGTGGGCCTAACGCATTTACAGGTAAGAATTCTACATCTAATAAAAGGATTTTCCAATTAATAACATATTTTTAACCCCATAGATGAAGCTGTACAACAGAAACTTTGCAGTGGGCGAACGCATCGAGTACATGGGTTGGGTGAATGAGGGAGTGATTAATAACAATATATCTTGGCAGAGTTATAAGCCCCGATTTCTGCTGCTCAAAGGAACCGAAGTGATGCTATTTGAAACGCCGCCAGTAAGTTGGCAAATACCTTAAAGCTTGTACAATTTATAAAACATTTTCATTGTTTATTTATAGCTCAATGTGGCTGGCATTAGCAAGGCCTTGGTCGTCTACAAGGTGTACCAAACCATGTTCCGTATAGTCAAAGAATCGGAGACTGTGGATAGTCGCCAGCATTGCTTCCTGCTCCAAAGTTCTGGTCACGAACCCCGCTACTTGAGCGTGGAAACCCGACAGGAGCTCTTGAGGATCGAGAACAGCTGGAATGCGGCTATCGTGACCAGTGTTATTAAATTGGGCGTGAGTTGAAGCCATTAGGCCATAAATACAGGTGACTTAATTCAATCTCATCCTCAGCGCAAAACCTTCGCCGTATCGCATCATGGCAAGAGTGGCGGACTCACGTTGGACTGGCAGGCAGGATTTTCTCTGGCCGAAGGAGCCGACTCCGCCATTGTTTGGCAATATAAATTCTCTCAGCTGAGGGGCTCCAGTGACGATGGCAAGTCCAAGCTGAAGCTGCATTTTCAGGATCACGATAGTCGGGCAATAGAGACGAAGGTGAGGAAGTACACCTTTATTATATTAGAAACCGAATAAAGTTTCCTAACTCATTTACAGGAACTGGAATGCCAAGTCCTGCAGAGCCTGCTCTTCTGCATGCACGCCTTCCTCACGGCCAAGGTGGCCTCGGTGGATCCTGCATTTTTGAGCTCAATACAGCAAACCTAAATGGGATCTCGAAACTCAGACACACACACAAAGGATATAGATAGATATTCGTAAAGTGCATAGCAAATAACTCGAATATGAATGTTGGACTAGGTATCTCATACTTTATGTCGTCGGCCTGTACTTATTATAAACAAGTGCTCGTATATATGTTGATCTGAATGATTGTAATTGGATACTGATACGGATATGGATATATTTATAGCGCTGATAAAACTGAAAGTGAAATCTCTTGGTGCATTACAGTAATTTTTAAGCGTACATAAGGCAATTACTTTAGGCATTTTTCCTATTACGTAGACTTGGTACTAAATAATTGATAACAAATTCATACATATAGATATATATATTGTTTATAACCGATTGTTTCCCAATGTAGCCTTTATAGTTGAATTACCTATCTTACGTACGGTCTGCCGATTCGCTTTTGCTATGAGCCGAAAGAAGGGCTTCTGATGAGGGGCCTCAAAGGCTTTATTCCGTGCTGTATCCCCTAGATATATATTTCCCAAATATTTTATCGAGTTATAAAACCAGTTTTATGTGCGCTCTAATGAAAATTTAATTTTCGAAAACAAAAAAAAAAACGAATGCTTTAAGAACGGATTAAACGGATATGTTATTTTCTACTGAGGTAATAGCTGATATCATATGATAGATATATACTTTATAAAATATATATAACATCCACCGAACAAATCTCAATGCACAGACGTAATATGAATTAGATTTTATAACTGTTATACATTTAACCGAAGTCAGTTAAGAGATTCCATCGGACACTCACATAGGTCATTAGATCATTTGTCAATTCAGAAAGTGTCTTTCAGTGGCGAGATCGTATTTGTTGCTTAAGCGAACAGCATTGTATGAATGGGTTTTAGGCGTTATTGCACAACATATACATCTACATATAGCATATATTAATTAGTTGGCGAATCATCGACGAGCACGAAATAGCAAACATCCACGAATATCAAGTTGGCGCATTCCCTGTCCGCAAATACTACTCGTAACCGCGCAAAGAACCGAATATCTCAAAGGCAGAGGTGCTCACGCACAGGACTCAAGAGATCCTCCAAGCACGAAGCTTCCCCGGTCTCCTGGGTGCTCTGTCTGAGCATCTCTGCTCTGCAATTGTGAACCTATATATGTATATGTAAAGCCCGTATACCAAAGCAACTGGATCAGAATCAAAAAATATTAACTGTACATACGCTAAGCTCTATTGGGTTAGAATCCTCAGCTCTATAGCATCAGAAAGGATACCATAATCTAGCATTAGTTGCTAACCATGTTCACACCAAAGAAATCAAAAGCTAGATGCACCCTAATCGCAACCTTAACCCAAAACCCGACCAACATACGTAATCTGCATACACCGCAACATGTTATACGAGTATCAATTACCGGGGGAGTTAGACCTCTCACGTCGGAACTAACCATACATAACATACACAAACATACATATATTTTTAATGCAAAAGCTTACATAGTGCCGTACGAAGGAGTACGCCTCATACCAGATATATATGCGATATGTAATATGTACCCCGAACTATAAATACTTACTCAAAAGCTGCGATTCTGTGAGAGAGAGTTCAATATTTATTCGGAACTGCGCTACTTGATACAAATCATCGAAATGGAAACCATATGAGTTGCTTTTGTTACGATTCCCTCTTTACTTTTATACGTTAATAATTGAAATTATTGTACAAGGAAACCAAAGCATACAAATTGGAATAAAAACCCAAATATCTAATCAAGAAAGTGGTGATGTAGTTGTTTTTATTTCAGATATTGCAGGGATGGGACTTGTTGTAGTTCAATGTCCGTAAAATTGTGGCAACTCGATGAGAAGCGGAATCGAAAGGACGTCTCAGTTTGTCGGTCTGAGAGAGCAGATTTCGCTCTTGAGGTCGCTTGCTCTCTCTCTCTTTAAGCCTAGCAGCGACTGCGACACTTGGTAGCGAACGTGAGAACTTCTTACTGCACTTTGGGAGATCTTTCTTAAAACCAACAGCTTATTATTATATAAAAACATGTTCAATTAAACAACTTCCTTCATGTTGAGTAACTCAAAGTATAATAATTTATTTCAACAAATTGAAACAGAACTCATGGCTGCTAGTTCTGCTTCAGCGTGAAAGAAACTCTTAAAATAATTACAAAATATCATAAATCTATATACATAAATGATCTACGAATTGGGAATGCTTCATAACTCCCGATTGATTGCTTAAAATGGCTGCTTTAAGCAATCAATAGCAGTTGGCTGGACGGGGGGTTAATAAGTCTAGAACAAACCTTGGCATACGACAAAATCCCCTCATGGCTGTCTGAGGGGATTTTGGATTACAACTGTGGCAGCTTTCAATGCTTCAGTTCCGTGAGACATATCCTATAACGTGTTTAAAGCTTTTACATCATTGATTCTTGTGTATGTACAGATTCTATGCCCAATTTGATCCAATTTGAGCTACGATCGTGTGGTTAATTCCATTGGCACATGCAAACATTCTTTGGAGGATTTTATAGGTGGTTTAAACGACGGCTGGCTATCCGTTCTATTGGATTTTGGTATTATCTACACAGCATTTTATATATTTATATATGTATGCTATATAACTGGCATTAACCATACAAACTACAAGCTAATCTTAACTTAGAACTTATGGCTTGACGCTGTTCTCTGTCTCTTTGGTTTTTATCTTCTGGTGCCGAAACCTAAGTACGTTGTTTGCGAAATTTGCCGATCCTCCAGGACCTTGCTTTCCTAATGTCAAAAAATCAAAAACGCTAACTCTCTCCCGCAATGCCACAAGTACGTGAACATGAGTTGTTGGTAAATTTCCAAATCTAAACGTAGTAAATTTGAAAACGAGCAATAGGTCGAGCTCAGACATCGACGGGTTCCTTGGCGGTTTCCGTATCGGTCAATCGCACCACGGTCACCTCGGTGGTGACCCCATTCAGCACCATTTGCATTGACTGCTGATCGCGCCATGGTGTGGTCAATGTGGTTAACCTCTGACGTAGGCTTCCCGGCGTGGAAAGCAGCTTAAATATGGCCACTGTAGGAATCATCACCACCGACGAGCCGGCTATGCACCAGCCCAGCGCATTGGCCCAACTGGGATACACATAATCCGCATATGTCAGGGGTTCATAGCCAATCAAGCCATACACCGTAATGAAGAGCAGGAAGATCGGAGCCACGAAGCGCCAGCACACCTGCCAGTACCTTCCCGGCGGGAAGCCAATCATGTCTCTAATGTCCTCACTGAACCTATTCGTTCCATAGATCCAGGACACGGCGATCGCCTCAAAGAACACGGCCACCAATATCGAGTAGCCGGCAGCATAGCGATCCAGCAAATGGAAGAAGTAGAATCCTCCCTGAGTGCAACTGGCCAATCCAACCACAAAGTAGAGGGAAAACAGGCCAGCGACAAACAGCTCCCGGTTCTTCCTTATCTTGGGGAATTCATCACTTAAGGCGGTAATGATGGCCTCAGAGCCGCCAAACTATAAGCAAATAAAAGGATTTAAAATCATTTTTCATTTAAATATAAGTTATACAAACTTACTGAACTATCCAGTCCCAGAGTAAGCAGCATCATAAAGAATATCAAAGCCCAGAAAGTACTGGCCGGCATGGTGGCAATGGCAGCTGGATAGACCACAAATACTAGGCCAGGACCTTCAGTGGCCACATCCTCGATTCTCACGCCCAATGTGTGCGCCATATAGCCCAGCACTGAGAATATCACAAATCCTGCTATAAAACTGGTGGCCGAATTGATGAAGCTGGTAAGCAAGGCATCTCTAACATAAGAAAGAAACATATATAGTAACTCATAGAACTCCCCGATAAATCCCACTTACTTGTACACATTATTATGGTACTTGTTGTAGGATGCGTAGGCTAAAAGTACACCAAAACCAGGACCCAGGGAGAAGAACACCTGGGTGGCTGCATCCACCCAAACCTCTGCCTTGTAGATGGCACTGAAATTGGGCGTAAGATAATACTGAATGCCCAGAAACGATCCCGGCAAGGTGAGACCCCTGATCAGAAGAATTAGTAGCACCACGTAGGGGAATAGAGCTGTGAACCAGACAACCTTGCCGGAAGTACTGATGCCCTTCCACAGGGAGAAATAGCAAATTAAATAGACAATCAGCAGGCACAACGCCATGTCCCATTTGATGGCGCCCAAATCGTGTATGCCCTCGCTTTGGTTCAGCTCCAGAATGTAACGGCTAGATAAAGATAGAAATATATAATAAGCTGTAATTAAACATATCAGATATCAACTCACTTAAAATACTCTGAGGCAGCGGATTGAAAGCCCTCCATGTGACCTCCAGAAGGGGCTTCCAAGCTCGTCAGCGAACCATTTATATAAGACTCATTATAAAGCAGACTCTGATTGCCCAGACTATAATAGTCACTGTAATTGCCTATCACTGAGACCCGAGTAGCATTCTGGCTCTCAAACTAAAGCGGAGGGAATTAAAATCAAATTAAGAACAAATACAATTAATACGAGAAATATCACTCACCGGTTTACAATTGGGGGTATTCCAAACATTATTGCACGACGTCCAGGGTAATGAGCTGGTGAAGGATGCAAAAAAGAAGCGCAACGACCAGGCAATAATCACATTATAGTAGAAGTCCACATAGAAGGCTATCAACACCACCGCATAGCCAATTCCTGATTAAAAATATATATTTTAATTCATAAAAATATCTGGTTTGTGAGATTGCCTTACCTTTAAAGAGTGGGACTAGGCGACCCCAACATGTAATGGCTCCCTTACGATTGTGCTGGCCAAGGGCCAGTTCCATGTAGAAGAGAGGTATGCCTCCGACCACCAACATAATGCAGTAGGGCACAAGAAAGGCGCCTGAATAGGAATTGTATTAATTAATTAGATTCTTCTGTATATTTTAATAAATAAAGTGTAAATAGTTTAAATATAATATAAATTAGATAAGGTAACACTAAGAACTATCATATGTAACTATCGATAATACATAAGCACACGATATATTGTTATCGCCCAGATACGATCGAGAAGACTACGATCACTAATAAACGAGCACGAGTACGAGAATGACGTGAAAATAAGAAAATAAAGAGTTTTACAAAAGTAATTTCTTAAACACCAGTAAAAAAAAAAGAAGATAAATACAAAATATTTAAAGACAAATCAATGTTTAATCTCTGATAAATAAGACATTTCAATAGTTGACTATTTGAAATCTTATTTTCTTGCGCCTAAATGTATGCAATAATTCAGTTAATTGTCATATTAAAGACTTCAAAGTCTCCTGGGAGCATAAGTGACACCCCCAATATAATTTTCTCCTCCTTCTATCTCTTTTTTTTCCCACTTTCACCTCGCCTGCATTTTAGCCTAAGGCGCAATCAATAACTTTTTTACAATAATGATTGCATAACCGCCACACTTGGAGACTGACCCGTGTCACAGCCTCTGCATTGTTCGCCTCGCTCTTGTCGCCAAACATAATTACACACATATTTAATACATAGACACCATACGCCATGCTTCTATGTATGTTCGATGGTACACAAAATCAAATTGTTTTACAAGTGCCACTCTAAGGACATTTTAAAAACATTAACAGCAGCCAGGCCAAGCCAAGCCAAGCCAGGCCAGGCCAGGGTGACAGAGAGACAGAGAGACAGGGTGAGGTGAAGAGGAAGGACGCCTGTCTCCTGCAGTCATCTCCGTCACCTCCGGCAATACCAAACCTCCCCTTTGGGGAAACCCCCTCTTTTGGGCCCGACAATTGGTAGAGTGCCATCGATACTTTGTTGAGTGACAGGGGATGATGTTTTTATGATTTGATTATGTCTATTAGCAGGCAAAGTGGCCGACAAAGTCGTCTACGGACATTATATACCCCACCAGCCACCTTATATATGCATGATATATATGAAGGAGCGTAGCTACAAAGGATCTGGCTGCCTCGGAGGCTTCCTTCTGTCGTGTCAATTATGGTGGAAATGTAAAACAAAAACGTCTAAAATAAAGTCAGGCCATCTATGACGTCCCCGACACTGTTGTTGAAGCCATAATTTCCGTTGCTTCAAGTGCATTTCCCCCTCGTCAGGGACACAGTGGAAAATATGTGCCAGTAATTCAATTTTCACGCCATCAGTTGGTCAGAACTGGGACGATTTCTGTTCATCGATACGAGTAGCTGATGATAATGGTCTTAACTGGCAGAGTTAACATAACGAACTTGACATTAAAAGTATAGACACTTTCAAAGGATATCGTGGCTTTAAAGAGGCAAGAGGATGCCAAACACTCCCATTGAGGCAAAATTCCTAAAGACAAAATGCATATTTAACTTGGTAAGCATGCATAATGAACGTATGCGCGATCTAAGCCTAGAGGTGCCTGAGCAAGTGCCTCCTTGTTGGGGTTTTTAGCCCTAATCCAGGACATTGTGGCTGGCGCAGCCTGTTGCTGCCAGGACAGCTTGCTGCTCTGAGTTGTAAGCATAAAAATGGGAAAGAGAATAAATAATACCGACTAAGCTGTGGCAATAATCGCAACCTGAGCGAGTCAGTGGCGGTGGTGGTCCCTGGCAACGGACATAAAGTGGAACTTAAGCCGTAGCCGGAGCCACTGATTGAACGCAATGAAGCGTATAAATATAACAATTTATTATTATGATTTTAAAGGCAACAGGAAGCATCCAGCATCCATCCACAGAAGCTTTGATGGTGCAAAAAAAAAAGGAATAATAATAATAAAATAGTAATAACTATATCGAAGGGCCCGGCCCGTGCGAGGAGCCACAATCCATTCACAACGCATCAGCGGGAAAGTGCCGCCATCAGGGAAAATGGGGTGAAGACATGTTTCGCACATGAATTTCCCACAATGCGATGGGGAAAGTGCTCCGGCAACAAAAGCCTAGAGAGCACAGCTCTGAACTCCACATCAGCCGGCTGACATATTGCCCGGGAATGGGGTGAAAGCGAGTGCAAGGGGCGGGTAAAGAGTAAGCAGGCCAAATGCGATTATGACTGCCAGATTTAGTTGTCATACAGAAGCACTTAACTTTTGGAATTGTTTTGAATGATGGCGTCGACGGTGAGGATCAGGAAGCGTAGTAAGTGTTCGAGTGTGCCGAGTCCATTCCCTCTCTCCCCTGCTACTCCACAAAGGATGTGAGCTCCAGGACTGCCTTCATCCCCCCCAGTCCCGGCACTTCGCAGCACTTTGACAAAGTGTTAACAAGGCCGAAAGGGAAATGCGGAGTGCGAAATGCGGAGAGCGGAAGGCGACGGGTTCCGTGGCGAGCCCAATGATGTGTAAAGCCATATAAATTATTTTCACTCAGCCGGAGCGATTCACGAAATGTCTTTGTCCCCTAATTGGCCAGTTCGCACAGAGAAAAATTATACAGCAATTTTTGCTCTATATTTAGTAAAAGTATTTCTGCAATATATTTTATAAGCTTTAAAAGAAGTCTTTGAGGTTTTAATCTCAATTTAAAATTTGTCTAAAAGTGTGCAGTGATATATTTTAGACCTTCAATTGCGTTTTCCTAAAATGTAGCATACTTTTAGACTCTATATTATATGATTGTTAATCCAAATACAAAACATTTAGCTTGATATTCAAATTAAATCAAAAGCCAAAACCTATTTCATTTTAAAACTATAAAGTTATATACATAATACATTCGAGAATTTATATAGGTTTGAATAATATAAAAATAGAATAGAAATTTCTACTTACCACCTCCATTTTTGTAACACAAATAGGGAAATCTCCAGACGTTTGCTAAATCGACGGCGAATCCAATAACCGATAATAAAAAATCCACTTTGCCGCTCCATGTTTCCCGCTCGTCGCTGATGCTATTGTTATCGTTATCGTGTGGCGTGGGCGTCTTTGATTTGGATACCTGTCCCGTTGGTGACATCTGCGACTATATAACCCGTCGTGTCCTTGACCCAAAACGTGTCGATGTTCGACCACGCTAAAGTTCCCGCCGCCGCACTTTGAAACCTGTGTGAAATCGTAGCCCTTCAATGGGTCAGTTAGCTCTTCCAGATTCAAATATATGTATATTCCCTGACCGAATATCAACCCGGAATCATTTAGCTCCCAATCCCTACCCATCATCCTTCCTTCTACTCTTCAGTAAATCCATGGACCTCAATGAGTGTGTGTCCAGGGCCACTTGAAACCTGTTTGGCCACGACATGTGCTCACCCAGCCCTTGAAGAGCTCGTTGGCACATTACGCATACGACAGGTGGCATGTCCAAACACACTGGCCAGCAAACACTTGACCAACCCATCCACACCACAGAACAAGCACATATATGCATATATATTTAACATGTCGTATGTGCATATATGTGGAGGGAACTCTCGGGGAATCTTTGCGTGTAATGAAACCACAAACACGTCAAACAATTAATCTGATCTACTTAATTCTTCCCCGCTGACTTTAATTGCCCGGAGCTGTGATCAATTAAGCGGAATGCAGATTGAGTGCTTCAAGTGCCCGACGGGCTAAGCCGCTACTCGGGGCTTATTTATGAGCAACTACAATTATAAAAACAGTTTATTTATGATTCGATAAAGAGCTTGCACTTGTAGTTGATCAAACCAGAAAACTTTAGAGAGAATTACAATGTAAAAACAAGTTTCAAAAATAAAATGTAGCTGTAGAAGTATATGTGTTAAATATATTATAACGAGATTCTGTGTAAAAGATTTGTAGATCTTGTAAGATTATTAAATCTTAATAACTTTTTAAGCTAATTTTTTAGAAGCATTTCCTCTATAATATAGTTTTAAATATGTACATTTTCGGGTTATATTATTTGCAATCATGTTCCTTTGAAACCCATCTTATAATGCTGAGTTCAACACACAAAATTTTTAATATTATAAAAATATATATTTTAAGTAGGCGCTTTAAATATTCATTTAATAATATTTTTAACCATTAAAATCTTAAAAAAATCGTTGATATCAAAATATTTCCTTTTATATAAAAGTATCTAGAATCTTGAAAATCGGGTTTTTAACACTTTTACATAAATTTAATTTACTTTAAAACTGACAATGTGAGTTCAAACACCTATTCTTATTCTTCACACTAAACTTTACAATATTTTTTAATTTGAGCACCAATTATATATACTTTCACTGACTTACCCAAAAAGTATCAAGCTCAAATGTTACAGTTGCACCAATCCATTGTTAAGTAATCCTTGAGACAGTCCAAAAATATATAGAAAACCAGGCGAGGAGCTCCGCAAACAGTATCCAGACCGAAATTCACTTCACACTCATTGGCAGATGTATATTCTTTTTGAAAATTTCTCAACTTTAAGGCCGATGGAGAACTTAAATCGGAATCAGAATCGAAATCGTATCGAATCGAATCGGAGCTGTTGCGCCTTCGGTGACATGCGAGCGTTTGCCAATGGCTGCTGGCCAGTTGCCACTTTTATAGTCCGCGACAAGTGGTTCTAAAGGCTGCATCTCTTATCACACACACACACACACACGCTTGGCACTTATGTTCGATGGAAAAGTTTTTTTGTGTGTGTGTCAAGCGCAGCAGCAGCAGCAGCAGTAGCCGTGGCGGAGAAGTTGAACCTCTAGAGCTGAAGTCCCCAAACTGAAAGCCTGAAAGTCGCATGCGCCAAGGAAACGTCGGCGGAACCGGAACGGAAGTGACCAATTAGAGTTGGCTTACATATACCACGACAACGGTGCGTATACTTGATGCTCTTGTGTACATGCCCGCTGTGCTGTATTGGTGCAGAGATTCCGTGTGTGTGAGCGCTGTTAGCTGAGGGGGCCGCTGTTATTGCATGGAGAGACTTTTAACAGCGCCATGTTAACCCGCTGAATAGCGATTTTTGAGAATTAAATTAATTGAAAATGTTGAATATATAAAGAAAAAAAGATTATTATTCCATATTAAATATATTCAAGAGTTATTTTTATTTTGTACATTATTGAGTAAGTCAAAGTTTTTTTTATAGTTAGGTTTTTCTATAAGTACACGTATGATGATAAGAATTAAGTTGGTATAAAAAATTTAATATATAAAGGAAAACAGACTATAATTCTATATTATATATGTTTTCGGGCTATTATAATTGTGTATATTATTAAGTAGGTCAAAGATTATTCTATAAAAAGGTTATGGTTAAATAATTCTTATAAATGCATATATTCTTCATCTAGAAACATTAATACAAGAAATCTAAGAGCTTTATATATCGAGCATCAAGTTTAGAAGAGGTTGTTAAGGTCTCCGAATCTTTAGGGGGGTTAATCGTTGTAAAGATCTCTCCTGTTAGCCCCACTCTATTCTGGCTATGTTCTTGTGCAACGGTCTTCTCTTCTCAGCTCTCTCTTTCTCTCTTACTCTCTATCGTTCAAAATCTCCTATTAGCAGCACAAACATATTTCGAAAACATTTTCGAAAACGCTCGCATGCAGTGCTCGGAATATCTTTTTTTAAATCCCAACCGAGAGCAGTTGGCAACGGGCACTCGTGAACATCGGATGCGTTGTGGCAGAGCAGTTCGCGGATTTAATTGCAGGTGCAGCTGTATAAATACATACTGCCGCATATGTACATATGCGGAGAGTGCTGCCAGCTCACTTGACAAAATTGCGGCAGTGCGTGGGGAAATGCGTGTCGATAGAGTGCGTTCCGCTGGATAAATTGGACGCGAATTCATTCCGCCGCTGGCGAAAATCAGCAGAAGATACTTTCGCAAAAGGTTTTTATATAAGAGGCAGGCGCGGGCATTATTTTTAATTTAGCTGTTGATATTATGCATAAAGCGAAAAGAGAAAACAAACATCAAAACAGAAAAGAACAGAGCTGAACAGAAGCCGGGGAGAGTGACGAGAAGAATTGTGCGGCCTGGTTCTAAAAACTTATTGCCGTCTGGCGAGCGATTCTTTCGAATTCTTCCGCTCGGGTCCGCGTCCGTGCCCGTGTCCGTGTCCGTGTCCGTGTGTGTGGTGTGTACGTGTCCAAATATTTATACGTGCACGCGCTGCTCTACGGATTACCCGTATTTGTTATGGTGAATTTCCACTAGATGTGCAATAATAGGTCCATGTCCGTCTACCAGGAAGCGAAAAAGCGCCCGATCAATTTCGGATTCAGCTCTTGATTTACTTTAGCTGCATGCAGAAACAGCACCAGCAGCAGCAACAAAAGCGAAAAGACAACGCACATAAATAAAGATGCTACTAGCGCGTATAAAGGAATCCAACAGATATAGAAATGTTTTCCTTTGCTGCTTCTGCTGCTGCTGTTGCTGCTGTCGCTATAAATATTTACAACGCCCGTCTTGTATACAAAAGTGTAAATATGTAGATACATTCTGGTAGATACATTCGCGATACATAAACTGTTTCAATTATTTTATTGGCCTGCTCATGGACAAAGCTCCGCAGAATCGAAAGTGAATCAAGTGATATGAACTGAGGCGAAAGCCAAAAACAATTACCGAAGCAGGGAACATTTGCAAACAGTCAAAATGTCGAAGAAACCACGTGGACACATTCACAAGATCCGAGAGTTCGAGCTGGAGAAGGTGAGTGAATCCATCCGGCTGTATTTGGTTTTATCCCAATATCACTTTATGATCTATCCAGCCAATAAACAAATAGCTATAGAAAGGTATTAAGAGTTCGACTTGGCCCAGTCGCGTTCGCGTCTTGAGCGTTATGGTGGGCAATCTGCCAATAATCTCTTCCCCGGGAAATCGTCTACAACACATCGGGGAAAATGCCATGTTAACGATTAGATTTCTGATCATTAAACACAAACAGCATTGGGCATCGTCTCGGTCTCGAATACAGTAATGTTTAATAGGTCTAGGTAACGCCACTATATATACGCGATCGCGATTCTCTCTCATTTTTTTTTTTCTCTGTACATTTTTGTATATTTTATTGTTCCGATATAGTTGAGGTGGGTCTTAAACGAGGCACGGCATACTGCACCAAGCTCTGCTCTTTGATTTTTCAGAACAGGAAGCCATTTAGGAATGAGTCAATTTATGAACAGGAACTATTATTAATCGGAGCTGAATTTAGAATACTTTTCATAGTCTGAACAAATCTAAAGAAACTTAAAAAACACAGTTTAGTTCGAAACAAAAAGCAGTGTTTCCTTCTTTCCTCTTAGTTGACTAGAATTATTGGCTAATTAATTAATACCGACAGCTTACCCAAAAAGTTTCTTCACTCACCAAAATCGAAAACATTGACGGTGTAGTTTTTTGGTAGCAATCACAGCTATTTTAATATGTCATCTATATATAGATCCAGCTTGTGGACGAGTTTGATATCATTCAGATCGTTGGCGAGGGCTGGTTCGGGAAGATCTTGCTGGTTGAGCACCGGGGATCCCAGACGGAGATGGTCCTGAAAGCCGTGCCCAAGCCCTATGTGACCCTAAGAGACTTTTATCGGGAATTCCACTACGGACTCCATTTGGGCGTGCACCGACACATAGTGACCACCTACGATGTGGCCTTTGAGACGGCGGGCTTCTACGTTTTCACCCAAGAATACGCTCCATTAGGTGGGTCTTAGCACTATATATTTTACAGAATAAGCATAAAGATGAGTATTTCATAATTTCAGGGGATCTCACATCGAACGTGACCGACTCGGGCGTGGGCGAAGTTTACAGTAAGCGTGTTGCCAAACAATTGGCCTCGGCCATAGACTACATGCATTCAAAGTAAGTTTAAGTATCTATAAAGATATGAAAACATGTGTTTCAAGCTATCAAATAATCTCTAAATAATATACATTCTCTCTTTCCTGCAGAGACATAGTCCATCGGGATATTAAGTTGGATAATGTCCTTATCTATCGCTCAGACTTTCAGCGCATCAAGCTCTGCGATTTCGGCGAGTCCTTTCCCACAGGCTCCACTGTGGAGCGGCGGAACGAGTGGCTGCCCTACAGTCCGCCTGAAGTATTAGAAATCAAGCCCGAGGGCAGTTACAAGTAAGCATACAGGTAGAAGCCAAGTTTCCAGTTAATAATATTAACCTTTACTCCAGAGCCGATCCCAGTCACGACGTCTGGCAGTTTGGCATCGTGATCTTTGTCTGTTTAACTGGCTGCTTGCCCTGGCAAAAAGCAGCATCCGACGATCCCCGATATGTGCGATATTTGGCCTGGCAGGGTGGTCTTATGATGATGCCCCTGCGGCGAACTCCCCGGCTCTTTAAGCTCCTCACCTCGAATGCCCAGCGCATGTTCAAGCGCTTCTTCGCCAGAATCTCCAATCGTCCAAAGAGCCTGGCCGATGTGACCAAGTTCCTAGACGATCGCTGGCTGGCCAAGACTGCGCAAAAGGAGATGGCCGAATACGAGACCGATGAGCTCTGTCCCTCCATGTACTCCTTCCACAGCAGTCCGGATGAGAAGAATCGTTTGCTGTACACTTTGGCCGATTGCGGGATCGAAACTAATGTTGATCGCCAGCAGAAGAAGAACCGCATCAAAGACTGGATCGAGTCGTCCATTATTACAGAGGAGGATGAGGTGAGATTTGAAGGGGAATTAATATTTTGTTCTCGTATAAGACACAGCTTGTTTAAAACGTGAGAATTTGGGAATCTGTTTATTCCTATTTGAAAAGGGATTAAGTTTTCAAGCAGCTAAAATTACCTGATCTTGAACAAACATGGCGGAACAGACTTTAATTTTAATTAATTGGCAACTTGCCATGTATTTTTTAGTTCTCTTTAAAAAAACACAAAAGGCATTGTTCTCTGATTAACCAAGAATTCTCTAGGGAAATACTCACATACAACGTAATCTTTTCTTAAATGCCTTTCTTGCTTGACTTTCGCATAAACTCCTTCCAACCTTTATTCCAGGAAGAGAACGAGGAGACCAATTCCGCCTCTCCATCGTCATCAGTTTCCCGGGAGCCGCTGCCCGGCCACATCTCGTCCCTGCGCAAGCCGGCCAGCCAGCCGGAAAGCAACAAAGAGATCAAGGGCACCCTTAAAGATGCCACCCAGAAGCACTTCGATCCACGCACGGGGGCTTTGCAACAGGGTCCCAGCGAAATGGGCCAAGTGGCCATGTCGTATTCCAAGTCCGCCAGCCCCTCCTCCAACTACAGCACCACGGCCTCGACGCTGAACAATGCGGACAGCCTGCTGACGCTGGGCTCGCGGCAGGACCTGCTGGCCAGCAACATGACCATGTACACATCCATGGAGACGGAGCTGAATCGTCTAGGTGAGGCTGATCCTCGGCTGAACCAGCGCTCGCTGAGCAGCAATCCCATGCTAACCACCTTCGATGTGAACACCTCTCCCGCCGCCAAGAACTCAATCGGAGTGGGCACCCGCAACTCCAGCCGAAGCATCCTTAAGTCCTCCATCGTAACCGCCGCTTATCCCGCTTTGGGCGCTTTTAACATGGGCCAGAGCCACAGCCTGCAGCAGCTCAACCAGCACCTCCAGACATCCACGGGCCTAACCCCAAAAGACAACTCCTTCTTTAGGCGATGACAACCGCCGATGGCTAGTTACTAATCCTTGCCGCACTTTCAGAGCTTTGCGATGCCCGGGCCTCGAGCTATGCTAATCTCCCGTATGCTTCTCAAGTTAAAGACAGCGCCTACGGGTCGGCCGATGTCAGCGAGATGACGACGAGCAGGAGTCCCCGGAGTGCCCCAGTTATGAAAGACACCGCCTATGACCGCACCAGCAGCAGCAGCCACAATATCGCTCGCCGCCAGCGCAGATAGCTCCCATTTTCGGGTTCGCACAGCCACTCACTCACTGATTTACAAGTTCCAATAAATAGATAACGTACATTTCTTAAGTTTTATCCACTCCTTTACTTGTCTTGGGCGGGTGTGATGGAAACGCAACAAAGTTCTTATAAAAGTACGTTTCATTTATTACGCATCAACATCCCAAAATAAAGATGAGCAGCGCTCACTTCAGAGGAATAAAACGGGAGCTGTGGGTGGCACCAATACCGGGACGACCGTGCTTAACGGGCTTGTAGGTCAGAGCGAACTCTCCCAGATAGTGACCGATCATCTCGGGCTTGACCTCAACCTGTGGAATGAAGAAAATTTTGAATTAGATATCTGGCATTAGGTAAGGATAATATTTATAGGAAGTTTTCGTGACCTAAAAGTCGGGAGTTAATATTCTCATGTGGAAATGGTTCAACAAATTAAGGAGAAATATAATAAATTGATTCAATACATATATCTCTGAACATTCACGGCTTAAAACGTATAATTTTTCATTAAAAATTAAATTACGATTCACTTAAAAAAAATTATTCGCTTTTCGTTAACACCTTAGCCGTATTTTATACGATAAATACCATACATTTTGTCATAAACGGACCGACTTTAAACCTCTATAGAAGTTAGTCCAGTGGCAGGTATAATGTTCCATCCAGCAAGGCAATATTTTCCTATTTTATCTGAATTCCTAACCCCTAATCAGGTCACGAAAACCGCTCGAAAGGTATTGCTCTCACCTGGCCAAAGTCCTTGCCGTTGTAGACGCCAATAATGGAGCCGGTCATCTCGGGGACGATGATCATGTTCCTCAGGTGGGTCTTGACAATCTCGGGCTTCTCATTTGGCGGCGCCTCCTTCTTGGCCTTGCGCAGCTTCTTGATCAGAGCCATTGGCTTGCGCTTCAGGCCGCGGGAGAAACGCCTGCGAGCGCGGCTGTGCATCAGCTCCACCAGCTGGTTGCTGCGGGGAAAGAAGAGCGCCGGTTAAAGGCCGCATTATTGACATTTCAATATTCCAACTCACTTGGGCATGTCCAGAAGCTGGTCCAAGTCGACCCCGCGGTAGGTGAACTTCTTGAAGGTACGCTTCTTCTTCAGATTCTCATCGACTTGCTGTTTTGCAAAAATCAAAGGAAAAGAAAAACACAGTCAGTATAGCTGTCATTTCTCGGGAAAATCGAACTGAACAACTCCAAAATAACATCTGCCATCGTGCGTGAAACACTGCCAAGCTCATTTCGCACTGTATTTCGGCCAATTCCCGCACGGATGCCAAATATTTATTTGGATTTATCAAAGATATTTACATCGGCCATCTTTTTTGGTTCGTGCACAAAACGGAAAGAGTATTAAAATCAGTGTGCCCAGGGCACCTGTCGTAAAATAGGCCGCGGCCAAAAAATACCAACCGAAGACATGGTAACTCTAACGATATTTTGGTATGTTTTAGACTACTATGAAACTGTTTGCTTTTTGCGCGGTTTATTGTATTTGTATATTTTATTCTTTATGTTTGCAGAATGTTTAAGAGCGTGAGAGAGTCACATTTATATTTTCCTTTAGCACTTGATTTCCATATACTAAAAGTGTTCCTTGGCGCGAAATCACTCCGTATAACTTCTAGTATTTTTTCTCTCGTCTTAGTATGATCATGCTGACATATATAGTTTTCGACTATTGACATCTCACTCACTCTCATACTGATCTTACTTTAATATAGTATTTTTAACCACACTGAATTCGAACACACTGTAAATTTTAGCAGTTAAAATCAGTTAAATTCAAATTAATAAAAGAGCGAATAAATGTAATTTCAGCCTGGTAAAACAAATAACCTAAATACAAGCAAGGGGAAATAACACACCCATTAAACTTATTAATACAACACAACGAAAACTACCCAAAAAAGAAACCCCGGTCTTCTTATCAGTTAACTTAAGCTCTACTCGGAAGTTGAGTTTTGTTCAGTTTGAAACGCGTCAGCAGCCAAAATGCAAGTATTGCTTTTGACTCTCTTACTTTTGGGCGCAGTCCTTGGCAATACTGTGCCAAATCTTTGTGAGAACGGAACCGGGGAGTGCAGGGAGCTAGGTGACTGCCCGACCATATTTCATAACCTGGCTTCAATTGGACCTTTCGTGAAATATTGCGACGAGTTCAATGACATTGTTTGCTGTCCGCTGCCAATTAATATGCAAAGCCAGATGCAGCCATTCGCTGCCGGCGCCAGGCTCAGGAAATTTGAGAAGGGTCAGTTACACGAAAAATACATTTAATTAGTCCTCTGAATTAAGAATATGATTTATTTTCCCTCATCCGATGGCTGCTACACAGAATGTCGCCGCTATAATGAGATAAGAGCTTCCTGCCGCTCCACGCCTTTTATTGTTGGTGGCGCCAAGGCCGAGGGCCGTGAATTTCCCTTTATGGCGCTGCTGGGGCAAAAAAGGAAAAATTCTCCAAACATTCAATGGGACTGCGGTGGCACCCTCATTCATCCCAAGTTCGTGCTGACCGCCGCCCACTGCCTGGAGACCAGTGAGTGAGTAAGAACACTGATTAAATATCAAATTACTTAATTGCATATAAACTCTCACTAGATATTTGTCAATTTTGTGCCTTTGAGCTTCTTCAAATCACTTAAAATCAATTTATTTATTTGAAACTTGATATACAGCTTAAATTTAATGAAATAAATGTTTTATTTGGCTTTTGATTAGCCAATTAAAATGTTTTTCTCCACTCTTTTATGTCAACACCATAAACTAATGCTATAGTCCATGTTGCTTTAAAAACCAAAAGCATCATGTTTTAAACATGATTTTTCTTGAAATCGTATTTCAGAAGGCAGAAATTTCCATTCAATTTAATAGCTTTGAACTAAGATATGAGTTTCGTAGCCAATTTTCAAAATTTATGTACAACAACCCGCTTAGTTTGGCTTTATTTTGTATTATTATTTAGTATCACTATCACACCGATTCCTTTTATTTATTTTATAACTCCTTCCAGAACGAAAGCACAGCGCCTGGATCCCAACTACGACTGCCCCAAGTATGTGGTGAGACTGGGAGAGCTGGACTACAACAGCAACACGGACGATGCCCAGCCCCAGGACTTTATGGTGGTCAACTATGTGGTACATCCCGGTTACGGCGAGGATGATGACACTGGAAGCCGCTTCAATGACATTGCTCTCCTCGAACTGGACAAGGAGGCGACTTTCAACGAGTATGTGGCACCTGCCTGCCTGCCCCCCGTTAGCGGAAATGATTATTCCCAGGTGACGGCCGCCGGTTGGGGTGCCACTTCGGAGGGAGGCAAAGGATCTTCGCATCTGCTCAAAGTCACTCTGGATCGCTTCGAGGAGCAGCAGTGCAGCGAACGCCTGAGCCACAAGATCGATGTGCGGACTCAGCTGTGTGCAGGATCCCGGAGCGGCAGTGGCGATACTTGCTACGGGGATTCCGGAGGACCTGTCTTTGTCCAGCATCCTCAGTACTCATGCCTCAAGCAAGTGATTGGGGTGACATCCTACGGCATAGTGTGCGGCGTTCAGGGACTGCCCAGTGTTTACACCAAGGTTTACCTGTACACCGACTGGATCGAGAATATCGTGTGGGGTGAATGAGAATTAGCTTCTAATCAGAAATATATATTATTTTGGAAAGTGAAAACCAGAAACATAAACTTCTCAGCTTTGGCATCCGGTTGATAACCTTTGAAGCGCAGTTATAATACAATTAGATTCCAATCCAGTCACATGGGACGATAACAGTTTGTACAAATCCCGGCTTAGACTCCAAAAGAAACCACAGCTCGTATCAAAATCAGTTTTGTTAGCTTTAATCAAACGTCGCGGTAACAAATTGCATAACAAACATCTGGGACTTAGGGCTACGAGGATGTGGGTGGTGGTGAGGCGGTGCGAATGGAGTATATAGTGTATACAGATATATATAATATAGCGATGAGTGCTCTCTCGTCGTGCTGCAGTGCATTACTTAAGGCTAGGACACAGTGGAGGCTAAGTGCTAGAGGACCCTGTAGATGGCCAACATCCCGGGTTGGCTGATTGGACGCACACTGAAGGCAGGACTACTGCCGGTACAGGCGGTTCAGATCGTGACGCCGCTGGGCATTCCTGTCCTTGATCTCCTGCTTGCGGATCTCCTGCTGCTTGTACACGAACAGCGGACGGAAGACGATGGCCCGACGGGGGCGATCCAGCTTCTTGGCTTCCACGGCATCCGCCTCCCGACGCTGGCGGCTGTACGGCCGGAACAGATTCGACTTGGCCGTGTCGTGGGCATAGAGTGTGCTCAGGAAGTCAAAGTAGGGCCGCGACTTGAGGCTGTCCGGCTGGGCCAGCGGAGAGCTGTAGCTGAACTGGTTGGGCGTCTCGATGTCCAGCAGGTTGTGGGGAACGTCCTGCTGCTGGGGCGCTGGCACAGCACTGGCCATGGCTGCCAGCAGGACCAGCAGGATAGCAGAGCTTAACTGCAAAGGCAAGACAAGGAAAGGAAACGGTCAGACACAAGAAGGTGTGAATAGAAGCCGGAGGCCAGCGGTGCCAGAACCAGAACCTGTCTGCTCTTAGCGCTTATGCTGTGCGAATTAGCATACAATAATTAATTTAAATTAAGCGGGAGAAGGGGCTGAGTCAATGATATAACCGCAATCAAAACTAATTTATAGTCGCACGTAAAATATTCATGAGCACGTCTCGAATTTGGTAGGCGTCATCGAGCATGATCCGAGAATCATCCAGCTGATCTCTAGGCGCCAGTTAGGAGATTCTTCTAACCGGATGCACCTCTCTCTTCTCTGATAATGTATGCTATATGCTAATGTCTCTACTATATAGTATATTCCTGGAGCTCTATGGAAGATGATTCACTTCTTTCACTGGCTTTGTTTTTGAATTATGTAAAACCTTAACCGCAGACTGAAAGCAAATTAATTTCAATCAGCGGAGGGCCAAAAAGGAGAGGATCAACAGAGATTGAGATTGCGGTCGTGTAACCGGTTGCTATTTTTGGGCCTTTGTGGTTCAGGGTTAAGCATTCAAGGCTTTCAACAGGATTCCAAGATCGAAGATTAAAGAGATTCAAGATTTGAGATCAAAGATTTAAGATCAAGTGCAAATTGGTAAGGGGGGCCATAAAGCCTTAGCGCTTTTTATGACACTTCCTCATGAAGATCACAAGATCACAGCTGTGCTCGATAGGAATAGAAATAGAATAACGAATATATAACTTGATTCGATAATGCGTTCGGCCTTGCCGAAATAATCAGAGTACGACGTCTGTGTCTGGTCTTTGTTTTGCAGCCTTAATTTTCGTGAATTTCGGTTGAAAATGTTAATGGCCGAAACACGTTTCTGTGTGCTGTGCTGTGTGTTTGCCTCATAAATTTCAAATTTCAATTTCAATAACCAATTCCCCGCTCGAGATACTTACTTGCCAAGTGTATGCAAACATCTTTGTACCGTTTGTTTAATGGCTCAATCAATTAATTAGCTAATGTATCCTGTTTGCTAACTGGTTCAGGCACTGTGACACAACTCGGGATTAATCCAATTTATTGAGGGTTTTCACTCGCGTAAATCGCTGGCTTTGTCTTTATAAGCTTGCTTGTTGTTATCAGTAGCTTAACACCTTGTTGGCCCCCGTTTTTTGATTTTGAGTTTATAATCTTTGCTGCGATGCTGTCGCCGCTGAGCGTGCGCTTCGACTGTTCAGAATTTTTGCCACAATTCACTTTTATACGGGCTGCCTCGACGCCGAACGGGTTTCGCCTGCTAAGTGTTGCCGATATCGCGGCGTAGCCTTAGAGCCACTGTGTGTGTGCCTCGGCCTGAAATATTGCCAAACTGCAGCGGTTTTTGGAGAGCAGCCAGCTCTGGCTTTGCGGGTAATTAACGCTCGAGGGGAGGCTCCTCTTTAACTCTTCCCTGGGGGATCATCATCATCATCATGCGTCACTCGAATATTTGTTTGTTTGTGCTAAGCATTAGGCGCTCTTCGGTCGGATATTAATTAAACATTTTCCATGACGCACTTACTAATCAACAGATATGAGATCTTAATCCCTGGAAGAGGAACAACTGGAACACGGAAGAGCTCGTTGAGGGGGAGAGGTCGTAAATCGGATCGCAACGGTTTAGTGTCGGAACCAATCTCGAGGGGCCTCTAGCTGCGGCTCAAACTTATGCAAATCACTGAGCTGAGCTGAGCTTGGTGACGCATGTCTGTGTGTTGTTTGGGCCACGCTTGGAAAATTGTCAACTGGCACTTGAGCTTGGCTTTCATGCTTGAGGAGGGGAATTCGAAGGTCTGAAGACAGCTAATGGTAATGGCTAATGGTAATGAGACACGCTCGACTGGAGCAACGCACCCCCTGCCGCCTGCCGCCCGCCGCCTGCCGCACGTGATCGGTGGCAGATCGGACCGAGATCAAGATCGAGAATGGCTATGACGCGGGTAGCCCCTCAAGTGGCCAAAGCCACTTATATAGCGGCTTAGAGACCCGTCTTGGCCGTGTCAATGGCCAACCGGTTGCGTTTTTAATTTTCGGAGAGAGAGAAGAGTGCCACCCCCTCCCCCAGCCTTAGACTCTCACCAGCTTTTTCTGTCTTTTATTTTGTTTCTTCTTAGCCTTTTGGTATTTTTAGCCGAAACGCAAAGTGATTCTGCCCATGATATTTGCTCAATAAATTTCGTTTAATTAGTTTTTTGGCTTGAAGCCGGTTTGAAACGCAATAAGACTAATGGCCCGGCGATAAGCGGGTCGTCACAAATGTCAGAGAGTGAAAAACAAAATAAAAATTGCTTATCAGCATCTATATACAATATATATATATAAATTCTGTAGTCTAGTAATCCTGCGTCAAACCTATCCCCTTGAATCATCGAATAATTGGGAATTAGTCGGAAATTGCAGGAAATTCAAGTCTTCTAATTGGCTAAGATATGTGCTCTTACTGGGCGTTGACTTCCGCGGAGGAGTGCGCCACCTCATCGAGGTGCTAATTGGGATGCACTGAATCACACGGCCGATGCTGGGGTGGCGCCTGAGAAAGGTGACAAAAGGGGCACGTTCCAGGCAAAAACTAACAACTCAATTTTCCCAGCTGTCACTCATCCTGTTCGCAGCTCACTCACTATTTACCTTTTCACTTCTCTTCGCTCGGCCAGCACGTCATCTTGTCGATTTAGATTCCATCGCCGGTTAATTCACACCTTTCGTGCTTCGTCACACGCTTTCCACTGGACGCCAAGCTCTAATTTGATTTGGGAGCTAATTTGTTTTTTGCTCTGGCCAAAGATCATGGAAATTTTGCCACAGCTAATTAGGCCCCTGGTATTGGTTAAGGGTGTTAAATGCCGGATTTTTGACTCAAACGAGATTTTTCGCAATCTCTGCCGTTTGAATTTTGGCGCCTTCGAATCGGAGAGAGCTTTTTCGATATCGAACACTGCCTTCGATGAGCTTTTTCGATATCGAACGCGGAGTTTAATAAGCTTTTCCGATATCGAAATGTACTAAGCTAGAACTTTTTCTATATCGAAATTCGAGGTAAGTCACTAAGCTTTTTAACGTTTCGTTAAGCTTAGACAGGAACCTGGTGTGTAAAAACTATGTTTTTACATGTATAAGTTAAATTAGATGTAAGATTGATGTAGAATGTTTGGTATGCATAAAAAGGGCTGTTTATTTTTTTAATTATTTTATTTAATAATTTATTCGGTTATTTCTTTATTAAATAATTTTTTTTTTTGTTTAGAGTATACAACATTGAATAATTTCTAAGACTTTTTGATATCCTTCTAAAGTACAACCAAAATAGGGTTTTATTATATATTATTTTATTATTAATATAATAATAAATTTCCAAATATTTCGAAATTTTATTGTTTTTGCTACTTTGTTTTTCATTTAAAAAAATCAAATGATGAATTGCTGGTTCGTTTATTTTTTCTTTTTGTTTACTTACAATTATAAAATTAAATTATTTATTTTCTATATTTTTTTCATAGGAAAATTCCAAAATGTATTTATTTTGTATGTTTGAATTTATTTATTTTATTGTATTACGTATTTATTTATTAAATTAATATTTTTTTTGTTTTTGTGACAATTATGATTTATGCCGCCACTTAAAAAGATAAAAATATAAAATTTGTCACCTTACAAAAATAATAAATCTGCTTCTCGTTTTAAATGTGATTTAGAGGCACAAAAAAATAGACACAAATATAATTTAATTCGTCAGCAAGTGCAATATTAGACAATAAAAATTTTATAATACTATTTCACAAAAGTTTGTTTATTTTATATTATTTATATTGATAATTTCTTTTTTACTCTTTTTTGTTAATATTATTTAATTTAATGCTGGTCCTAGAAACTGAGTTAAAAAAGGATATGTTTTCTCTTCTTCAAAAATTTAAGAATACATTATGAGATATTCTGTTTTAAAAATTAAATTTTTATTAAATTTTTTGAGTATTTTAGGCAATAAGCTTTTGCATTTTTTACTCCCACTTTAATTTAATAAGTTAAAAAATATAAAGATTCATAGTTTTAAAATATCCTTTCAAGATTACCACCTCCATCCATTGGAAATTTTTTACTTAATTCACAAAAAAAAAAAAAATAAATAAAATAACAAATAATAATAAATAAAATAATAATTCCGTTTCGATTGAAACTCCGCTCTTAAGGGCACTTTCGAAATTTAACCGTTTTAGCAGGCGCAACAGGCTGTTAGCCGGCGTCAGCTAACAGAGCGCTAACAGGCGAAGAGAAACCGCTGTAATGGCCGAATATCGTAAGCGTCGCGTAAGCGGACCAAAAGTAAGCATTGCAACAAAAACGCTCCTCGCCGACGGTTCTTACAAATATTGGTAAAAGTTTTTTTTAACTTAGTGAATTTATTAATTAATCGGGCAGCCGACCGCATTCGCTACGCGTCGCCGTGCTCCGATCGTGTGCGGCTCTTGCTGATTATCAACAAATGCCAAAAAATATTTCATCAAAAGGCGAATATAAAAATTAAACCTGCAAACATACAAACATACATATACATATATGTTAATGTTTGCACGTGTGTGTGTGAGATCACTAGAGTGCTTACAAGTGTGCGTGCGAGTGTGCGAGACACTTGGCAAATAAAAAACACATTTTTTAATATTTAACTAATATTTTGCACACACCAAAAACAAGCATAACAACAACAACAAAGCCGAAAAAACAGTAACATTGACATTGAAATACACCGGGAGAAAAACGAAGAAACGAAGAAGAAAACGGTGAAAAAAAATCGTGCTTGTGTGTGTTATCAGTGGAAGCGAGAGAGAGAGAGAGTGAGAGAGGGACTCGGGAAGCAACTATTGCAACAATAACTATTCCAGATTTATACACCTCACATAATTCTTTTCCTCGAAATCTACCCACTCTCTTTGTTATTTTGTTGCCTTTTCGCCTATAACTTTGTGTGCCTTCTTTTTTGTTGCGTTATTTGTTGTTTCTGTTGTCTCGCGATTAGAATTAATTGACAAATGGCAACAACAAATTATTCGGGTTCTTTTTTTCGGTGTTAATACAAACGGGCATGGAATTTGCTGGTAAAAAACCAAGCGTACACTGAGCGAAGTAATTCCTGTTGATTCCTTCATTATCATAATACAGAGAAATACAGAAATAGAAAGCTTTAACACTTAATGTTATCTCTCTCTCTTCCTCTCTGGAAAGTAAAGCAAGTGTCATCCTTGAATAAGTAGCGTTCCGTGTGCTGTGAAAAGTAACAGGATGCACGAAAGAAGCCCCAAAAGGGAGACGCCGAAGAAGAAGAGTGGGAGCGGGAAGTGAGAAAAAACATGCATAAATCATAACTAGAGCTAGTGTGAGCGATCGCTCTCGTGCGATCGGTTAGACATAAAATAAAAGTACAAATAAACGAAAACATTAACCAAAGTTCAATGACCGCCCCGAGACCTGCCTGCCAGTGTGTGTGTGTGTGTGTGTTTGCTCTCATAGATAGAACGAGCATAGGAGAGCATATAGCCAGACTTCTTTTTTCTTTCGGGGCCCCCATTAACACCTGTCACACCAGTCTTTATCGCGAGTTTTGGGTTATCTGGACAGGCAACAGGTAAAGGGCTCTCTCTCCCCCGTCTCTCTCTCTCGCTCTCTTCGTCTCCGACTCTTCGTGAACTATCGCACGCGGCTAAAGGACACATCGATACCGTAGCACAGATCGATAATCTCGGCATCGCCTCTGCTTTTTTACAGTGGGCGCAATCAGTGAATATTAAGTGTCTACTCATGCCAAATTCCGGCGAATTGTGACAAGTCCAGAAGCGCAAGATCGGTAGCCGTAGCTGAACCCATAGAAATCCACATATATGTCACTCTCAAAGCGACAGAAAATGTCACAGCCGAAGAAGTTTGGCAGCGGTGATCCGTTTAATTACGAGGAGCTCAACATCATTGGCACAGGTAAGCGGATTTTGTTGTTGGGATAGGTCGTTGCAAGGTGGCTTTCCCATAGTTCTGGCTCTGTTTACCTAATGTTGGCGAGGTTTAGGTGCTGTGGAATTGTGTGTGGGGATTATTGAAGATTTTGTTTTAATTTGTTTACAAACCGGGGCTAAGGGAGTTTTATGGCTTATTTTTAGGGTTACTAAAAGTTTTTATTAGCTGGAGAACTAATGAAGCTTAACCAAACACGATATTTGTTAGCAAAAAGCTGGTTTCTATTAATGATTTTTGTTAATTTATTGACTAATTAGTGGTATTAAATCTTTTAGAATTAACTAATGCAGTTTTGGAGTATTTAAAATCTGATATTTACAAGTTTTTTGACGTAGGGCACTGTCTTAGTCATCCAAGCCGGAGCTTTTGTAGAGATTTATAACAAAACCGCAACTAATTAGGCATGAAAATTCTGGGAAAAGGGGAAATATTGACTACGTAAACCCCTCCCTATTAAAAACTTCTCTCTTTAGGGGTTTTCCCTACTTTCCTTGCATACTTTCAGGTTTCGGCCCAGAGCCACGTGTTTTTATATAGCTTATAACCATATTGAACCAGATCGATGCTCTGACAAGTGTTTAACGATCAGTTTCTTTTTAACTTTTTGTGTCAGTGATTCCGAAACCGTTTACTTTTGTGTAAATAAAGTCCGAAAATCAATTACGTCACCGAGCGCATATTAATGATGGATATTGTCAGTTCAGAGGTAGGTAGGTGGTGCCTAGGGGCGTAGAGGGGGGGCCTTTAAAACGGAAGGTAAGCCATTCATGGGGCACTGAGTTTCATCTGTTATACGGCACACTCTTACATTTCCCGTCTGTCTGTCTGTGTCTCTGTTCGCATTCATTCAATTATTGCCCCTTGCCATTCGCTTTCGCTCCAACCTTTCGTTGTTGTTTCTGCCTTTTTGTGCGCAATTTTTTGGGTTTTTGTTGTATTTTGACAAAATCAAATCGAGAGCCCAGTAGCCGACGGCAAAAACGAGTCGCAAGTCGCAATAGTAGTCGAAGCCGAGCTCTCGGCCTTGTGCCGGCACAGTTCACAAGCCAGGTGTGGTGTGGAGAGTACCAGAGACCCCCAAAGCCTCCCCATTCCGTGCCCTTGGTCTATTACGTTGCCTGTCAATGTCACCCGAAATAGCCGGTGTCTTGTCTCGTTGTCGTTCGTTGCCGTTGCCGTCGTTGCCGTGGTATCCCACGCATGCCTCCGTCCGTCCATCAGTCCCGGACGATACTCGTAAATTTCCGGTGACAACATTCTGTCTCTGGCATTTGATTCTGATTGGGATTCTTCGCTCTCTTCCCACATTCTCTTTCGGCCTTTCTCCACTCGCTAAAAAAAAAAATTAAAAGGAACCGAGATCATGTTGTGTGGTCATTATATATCAGGTTTTAATAGCGTCAGCATTTTAATTGTTGTTGAGCCAAGAATAAGCGCTTTGCAAATCTCAAGATAATCTTAAGTTATATAAGTTTGTATCCTAATATATAGTTATAGTTCTGAAAGATCTCCGAAAAGAAAGATTTTAATAGCAGAAATCATTAGGATTTTTATTAATATCTCAATACTTAAAAGATCTTTTCAAAGATTAAAAATATATGTTACAAGATTCGCAATCAGAGTAAAAATCGATAAATTGCTTTAATAAATTTTCATACAAAACTTCTTTCAAGTCAAATCTTTATAGCTCAGATAAGTTTATATAACTGATATTTATTTTTTGTATTAACTTCCTTAGTAGTAACATATTTATTCCCCATAAAACTGTATAAAAAATGAAGAGAATTTTATAAATATCCCCTTAAGCGCACAGCTAAAAATAACCCGATGAATATGAAATGCTCGAAGGAATTATATTGGTTCATATGTCATAGATAAGTGGCTTTTATTTTTCTATATAACAAAATCAAAGCCAAATTGATGACCAATTTGTTTGTCCGCCTGCTCGATTTTCTCCCCGTGCCTCTGTAGTTGCTGCACAATCTTGAATAGTTTGCCCGCAGAGAGCCCGATATCACCAATCAGCCGGCATTATTCGCGCGTGTTATCAGCACAGCTGACTTGGGTGGGCCTCCCCTTTCCCCCTTTCGGCCCCGCTCCTACCCCCGCTGGTCTTGCGAATTTTCGGCAACTCTCCTCGCTCTTATCTGGCCTTGCTCGTACGCTCTCCCCTGCGCTTTGCGCTTCTGATTAGCATTTCCATTTTATTCCGTCATTCGCAAATTTTGATCTAATTTCGTGTGCTCTTTTTTTTGTTCTTTTTTGTTTCTTTTTGCAGGCGCCTACGGAACGGTTTTCAGAGCCCGAGACACGAAAACCGGGAAGATAGTGGCCATTAAGAAGGTGCGGATCGCATTGAACGAGAATGGAGTGCCCATGTCCACGCTGCGGGAGATTGCCCTGCTGAAGCAGCTGAATGCCAGCGATCACGCCAATATAGTCAAGTGAGTGGCAGCATTATCTCGGGAGTATTACCTTATTTGAGCTGAAAATTAAGGTGCAAACAGGGCACAATTACTATATATACGAGGGGTGTTATCTGTATATACATATATATGTATACTTATTGAGGCCGAGGTGGCGCCCCAACTTGTTCGAAAAACCTCGCTACAATGTCAGTCGGCGCAGCGCTTCTGTTTATCTTTTGCACGCTTTATATGGGCCGCCGATCCGGCGCTGCAGGTTTTTGCTCGCCTTCTGGCTTTGCCTCCTCTTCACCCCTCACCCACGCTGCTGGCATATGCCTGTCAAATAACTATGAAGCGGCGCCGCTTTTCCCGCTGATAACGCCCCAGTCACTGTGCATTCGCAGATCCGCTGATTTTGTATTGGCAATAAGTTGCAGTGAGGCAGCCGTTTTAATTTGAAATTAACAGAGCGCGCGCCTAACAGACTCGATAGCACCAACGAAATGTTGCCAACGCTCGATAGGCAGTATTTCTGTCGCTCTTTCACTCACTCTCACTTGGCTTGGTGGTGCGCTCTCACTCCTACGATACAGGCGATCAACAGCGTGAGAGAGGCAGAGCGCGAATGTCGTATGTTTGAGAGAACAACAGCAGTATGTTAAGTCCGACGCTACTGTTGTGTTGTTCGATTTTGTTTGAAATCAAAAGTGTGTACTTTCGGTTTGAAGGAGAAATAAGTGGAGTGGGAGCTTGAAAAATTTTTACAAAAATTGTTTTCTTTAAAATTTTACCTTTTTTATAATTTTTCAATAACAAATAAGCCACATTTAAACGTAACATGTAAGATTGTTTATTTTGTCAACAAGCCTAAAAAAGATACATTTAGCAGAACGATCAACAATGTAGCTTAACATTATGTTAGTTGCTTCTCTTATTTGCTTGCTTACGCTATTCAAAGTCTGTGCTCTTTGATCGCAATATCGTAGGCAAGTGCGTGTGTGTTTGTCTGGAGTGTATTGCTTAGTTCCAAAAATGGCCAAAGTATGGCCACTCGAAGAGTGGCGCTGCTGCAACCAGCAGCATTTTATGACAGCTTGGAAATTGCGCTCTCAACATTTCAGCATTTCCCCTGCGCACATACACAAACAAACTGATGTATAATTGTGTGTATTTTGTGTTTACCCCTCTCTTTCCAGACTTTTCGAAGTATGCCAGTTTCTGGAACGCGACGGCCAGCTGATGATTCTCTTGGTCTTCGAGCACTTGGAGCAGGATCTGTCGGATCTCATAGAAAGGCTGCCCAAATCCGGGATGTCGCCCGCCACAGTGCAGGTGAGTGGTGTAAAGTCCATACCTTCGAGCTTCTTTATTAATTTTTATAAATTATGTTTTTCCAGCGCCTTTCGAGGGAACTTTTAACCGGCGTGGACTTTTTGCACTCCCATCGGATTGTTCATCGGGATCTGAAGCCGCAGAACCTGCTGGTCTCGGCGCAGGGTCACCTGAAGATCGCCGACTTTGGCCTGGCCAAGACCTATGACTGCGAAATGAAGCTCACCTCGGTGGTGGTCACCTTGTGGTACAGAGCCCCCGAGGTCCTGCTGGCACAGTCCTACAACAGCACCGTGGACATCTGGAGCGCTGCCTGCATTATCTTTGAGATGTTCAACCGCAAGGCCTTGTTTCCGGGCACCTCGGAAAAGAATCAGCTGGACCGCATCTTTGAGTAAGTGTATAGATTCCTTCTGTAACATTTATCACTAACTTTATGTATTTTTCAGACTGACAGGTCGCCCCACAGACCAGCAATGGCCCCAAACCATCTCCGTGGCCAGGGAGCACTTCCCCAATAGGCATCCAAAGAGACCCCGCGACTTTTGTCCCAATCTCTGCGAGTATGCCGATGATCTGTTGAATGTAACTAAACTATAACTATATAAAGATCTTTAACTATATATTTAATACCCTATCTTCCCCAGCAAATGCTCTCCTATGACATCCGACTGCGACCCTCCGCCTTGGCCTGCATGGAGCACGAGTACTTCCAACAGGAGCCGCTCTAACCCTGGGCCAGTGGCGGAACCACTGGGGGACCATCGCATCCCCGGAGACAAGTTAAGCCCCTCCCCACGAATGGCCTCGCAACGTTCTTGTTACAATGTTCCTTTTTTAAGTGTAGTGAAGCGTGAAGCAGTTTGTTTTTGCAGTCCAGTTCAGTTTAGTTACTGTGTCCGGATCCGGGTCCGGGTCCGGAATGAGCAAGGAATACCTTAATGTTTGTAGTCGTAAGATTAAACGTGTAAACAGTGTCGCGATATATACTTATTACTGCCGATCAACTATACATATATCCTTATATATAGCTGATACAACCAACTGACGGATGTCCGTAAATGTAAAACGATTCTCGAGGACCAACGGAGTGTCCCCCAAATCGAAATGTGATACACAAAGTTCAGGAATGCATTATACAATTTCAAAATTTTGTACAACAACAACCACTTATACATATATGTGTAATTATATTAAACAATATATATATATATACAGCAACAAATTAAAAATATAACAAAAAAAGACAAAACATTTATATTTTTATATTATAATGTTAGTCAAAAGTTTGCAACGCAGTAAAGGAGGCATTTCCGACCCTATAAATACATAATATATTCTTGATCAGTATCAACAGATATCTAAATGAAATCTAAATGTGCAGATAGTCTTCTATGTGCTCTCATTCGTATATAAGACTGAAGGGACCGGATCGGTCAACTATATCATATAGCTGCCATACAAACGATCCATAAATTTGTAGAAAAAATTATAACTTCACAATTTTTTGAAATATCTTGATTTCTGTCGGCTATGAGCTTTATGTATTATTTCTGATTTTCGGATTTAATTTTATAAAAATCTATAGGAACCATAGGAACCAACGGAAAATTATTATTTTTAACCGATTTCATCTACTTTCAGATGTAAGCATTTTAAAATATTTAAGAATTTTGTTTTTAGTTTCCCTAAAATCGGATGACTATATCATATATCTGGCGTAGGAACGGTCGGTAAATGTGGAGGAAAACGAAAAACTGAACATGTAAAAAAATATTAAAACCGTAAAAATCATATGAATAATATGAATATGAATGAATGAATATGGATAGATTATTAATGATCCACGATAATTTTGACATGTAAAACTTCATTTTGGCATTTTACTTCTACGCTGCGGTTGAAGTCGTTTTTTGGTTTTTGAAAATTCATAATTTCGCTTGATCAAAAGATAAAACTTCGAATGCACCATATTTTCATAACCATATTTTCATGGTTCATTGATTCAAATTTACAAATTTATTTTAAGCAGGTTTAAGAAGTTACTGCGCTTTCAAATACACCAAAAAAATGGTCTGCTGGCTATCACGATTTAGCCAATTTCGGAAATCTGATTTACAAAAATTAAGTTGTATTATTGTATTTTGGGCAAACTTAAATAATCCATCCTTTATCCATCCTTGTCACTGTGATTAAAAAAACGTGCATTATGCCAAGCGGATACTGTGTGTCGGCTGAGGTGCATTCCAAGAGGCGTGCCAAAGGTGGGCGGAATAATGAACGCTACTCAGTTATAATTACCGCGCTGCATTTAGATAAAGCTGGGACACTTTGCCTGATCAGGATCGAGATGTTCTCAGTTAAAGCTAATGCTGAAGCTTCTTCGGTAGCTGTTCTCCTATTGCCGCTTACTAGGCGTTATGTGATGGCAGGTGCTTTCCTAGGTGAAGGACACAGAGGTGACAAAGAGTCGCCTGTCACAGGACTGCAGAGGTTTCACCCGCTTAGTGCTGTGGCGTCCGATTTGACATTAGACACGCTCCTGCGCCTAATGTGTGATCCTTTATTGGTAGCCATCGCAGATTGGGGGAACTTGGCGGTACCGCGAAACAACTGTTATTATATTTTGATGTCTCGGGTATTATTATCTCGATCGCCCGGGACAAGCAATCGAAAGCAAATAAAAACGTTTGAAAAGTCGTTATATCTTCAAACATTATCTTCCTTCTTATCCCCCAGATTACAGTCACACTTTCTGTATTTTTTCTGAAATTGAAAATCGCTAGATCTAGTGGGAAAATAGCTAAAATTAAGAAATCTGGGCACACTAAATCGCTCAGCAGCCAGTGCTGCCCATTTTTAGCGATCAGCAAACAGTGCGGCCCATTTGCGCATTTCAGCACCCAATGCTGCCCATATTTTTGAAGATTCAGCACCCAATGCTGCCCATGTTTTTGAAGATTCAGCACCCAATGCTGCCCATTTATTAGCGACTAGCATACAGTGCTGCCCATTTAATAGCATCGATGGTCGATAAAAATATCGATGATTTAGAAAATCCGAAAAAACAT
>VNJS01014542.1:0-34659 GCA_008042575.1 Drosophila watanabei
GATGGTAACGCCGAACGGACAAAACGCTGCTCAAATTCTCATCATTTGTAAGCGTCATCAGCAGCAGCAGGAGTGGCAGCTGGAAAAGCGGTTGAAAAAGCAGCGGAAAAAGCGGAAAAGCGGGCCATTTGGCATAGATCAAAGCAATGGGGAAAATTTCTCCCAGAACGTTTCCTATTTCCGTTTTTATTTTAGCTCAAAATATTATAGGAAATATTAAATATTTTCTTGCACCAAAAAATAAAGTTAGAACTGTTGAACTACTAAATTGCACTAAAATTTGAAAGGCTGAATTAATTTATATGAAATACAGAATTTACTCTTTATGTAAAGTAGTTTTTTCCTCAGAGAAAGGATTCACAGATCTGTAAGTAATTAAATTCATGAGAAACTTGTACAAAAATTAGCCACAAAATAAGAAAAAGAACAGAAAATGCAGCAAAAAATCTTGTGAATATATTAAAAGTGTTTTACTTCTTCTTTCAATCTTAATTTATTAAATGGCTTTTCAACTGTGGAAATTATTCCCAGAAATATGAACATATTGCAGAGCAGAACTTTGAGAGCTGATTTCTCTGGAAAGTATTCAATTGTGTTGCATTTCTTAGAAAAATACTGCATTATTGATGAGGGGAATACATAATGGAAAATCTTAACTGGGAAAATTAAGAAAAGATTTCCCAAGAAGTAGTATCTACGCTGAGCTTGGAATTTTCAATATAAATTTTATTCGTAAATAAAGTGTCTTCGTATTTCACTTAAAAGTCACAGATGTTTGAAAACAAGTAAGCAAAGAAGTTTACTAATAATTATTAAATATTTTCAGAGTTTCGTCGATTCTTCTATCCGCTTTTCATAAATCAATTTAGCTTTTCCAGATTCCCTAGAAGTGCAAACAGCCTAAAGTCAACTTTTATGGATTTTCAATTAAGAGACTTTTCAATTATGAGACTTTTCAGCAACCCGGCTGAACACTGAACACTGAACACTGAGCCCAGTGCAAGCCATCAATCATTGGCCGCCAGTTTGCCGTTGGCACCTGGTGGTGGCTGGAGGCTACTTTGGCCGAGGACACTCGTGTTATCCTGGCCCCGAAGCCGAGTGAATCCCTGACGGACAAATGTCCAGTGGGCCAATCATTGTGTGTGGGACTTATTGTTCTCGGCGCAGCTAGTTGAATTTCGGAGATTCGCCCGTTGTGTTTTGAAAAGTTTATGAGAGATAAGACAGGGAGAATACGAGGGCATGAGAGATTTTTCTATGCATAATGCGGCACCCGAAACGGGGGCTAATTTCTCTTTGTCTCCAGTTTTTCCTCCTCCTGTCTCCTGTCTCTGCTCCTGGCTTTGCCTCAAACCCAAACCCAAACCCAAACCCAAACCCAAACAGAACCCCCTTTGTCGCATCTGTGTGCGGCGGCAATAAAAACTTTTATTGTTGTCACACGTAGCAGAGTGTAGTAACAGTGAAGCCCAGCAGTTCCTGTCCCGGCTCCATTCTCCATTTCTCTGTCCGCCATTCGCCATTTTCAATCTCCAGCTTCTGCTCCTGCTCCAGCTCCTGGCCATTCCATTTTTGCTGGTCGTCCTCCTGTTGTTGTGTAACCTGCGTACATACTTCCGTTTCCGCTTGCGTCTCGCTCCCATTCTCCCCCTCGGAGTTTCCTTTTTTTTATTTCGGGGGGCCAGCCAAATTGAATAAAATGGCCCCAGTTAATGGTTGTCGGGCTGATTCAGTTAGCGCATAAAATGAGCAGAGCTCTATCCACCATCTCCAACTTTTCTTCCTCTCCAGGCCCCACTTCCTGTATATTTTCTGTATATTTTTGGTCACAAATGTGGCTCGGCCTAAATCTCGGTTTTACGAGCGCATTCCTTTGTTCCTTCCTCTGTCCTGTACGGTTCTGTTCTGTTCTGTTCTGTTCCTTTTGCCGTTTTTGTCCCTCGTCCTGCCTCGACCTGCGTGCCCCTCTGCGTCCTTCGCCTTCACATTTCGCCATTGTTTTGTTTATTATTTGTTTTATTTTTACATACTTTTGCGAGCGTCAGTCTTTAGTTGGCCCATTATGGCAGGCTTTTCCGAGAACAATGTGAAAATCAATGCTAATATATTAAACATGATTGTTCCCGTATACATACATACGCTTTTTATGACGGTTTGACAGTCTAACGGGCTTCTACAATATCACAAATTGCAGCCAACGCATGAATAAATAGATTTTAAATTTCCAAAAACAGAAAACAAAAAACGCACACAAAATAAAAAACAAGAGAAGCGGCAAGACAAGAGCCGAAAAATTGCAAAAGAACAAAGTCAGACAGCGAGCGCTGCATTTAAATGAACGACTGCGAAATGCAGACAGTTGGACATGCAAATGGCAGTGACGAGAGATGTAGGTGCTGCCTGGGAAACCGGGGCGCTTTTCCAGGAGGGTCGTCCTGGGCTGTGTGAGCGATTTTTCCGAGGGGCTCTCCAGGGCGGTTCCTGGCCGGAATGACGAAATGCCCGTTCGCTCACTCGCTCGCTGGCTGGCTGACTGGTTGTTGGAGTGTTTAAAACGGCTATTGTGCAGCTTGTGGTTGCTTTGCAAATTGAATAAAAGTTCATTCGAGTGTAAGGGAACCGATAGCACACCCATACATACACACATGGAAAACCCTCGTTGGACGGCGGGAAGCAAAAAAATACAAAAAAAAAAATGAACCAGAGAAAACTGCGAGCGAACCAGCGAACATTGAATGAATGCGAATGTAATCGTTTTGCAAATGAAAATTGATTTTTGAATTGTGGGCGGCCGCCAGCCCCTGTGAACCTTTTCCCGGGCTCCAGCTTCCGGAGCTCTATCACTCCGGCAAGCAACTAAATGAAATCAGCGACTGGACACGGCAACAAATGGCAGTTCGCAAAAAAGAGATATATATACCATATATACACAGGGGAAAATGTAAAATCATCGAAGAGAAAAATAATCTGAATTATATATTTTGTATAAATATTTAATGCTCATATTTGCTAAACAAATTTGGGAACTTATAGTTGGCAGAATTAAGTGTTATCTAATTTCCAGTATATATATTATTGTTAAAGATTTAGATGAAAGAAAGACCAAAAATACGCTTTTGAAAAAACTCACACAACATTTTGTATAAAAATATACATCATTGCATACTTTTAAGCGCATTTGAAAAAGATTTCAAATCCCCAAAGCTCTCGCTATTTAATATTCATATCTTTGACATGCTTTTTTCCCCCATGTAGCTGCTGGCGATGTGCAATTTGGTTTTTAATTTAAATGCCAAATTTAAATATAAATTTAAATCTCACAATCGCGTAAAAAGACGAAGCCAACAAATAGCGCACAGATAAAGAAACTAAAAAATGGCCATTAATAATGCAAGGCTTAAATATTTGAATGCGTTTCTGCGATGGTGATGCGGATGCTGGTCCTGATGCTACTCCTGCTCCTGATGCTGCTACTGATGCTGATGCTGAGTGTCGGTGGTGCTCTAATTGTGCACTGGTGTTAGTGGCGGCGCTATATGCGCCTGGCGGACGCACAAAAGTATGCTATACATTTTTCATGCGGCCATAACAAAAGCAAAAACATACGGAAAATGCGCTCGGTTGCCAGTTGCTCAGCGCTTTTCTTAGAACACAACGGAGCAAGCGTTTTCCCCGACTCAAAAACAGTTGGCAGAAGGGGAGGAGGGAGGGGAGGGTTTGAGGAGACGGGTATGCAGAGATAGAGACGGGCAACAAAGTGGATTTGAATTATTCAAAAAATGCGATTGTTATTTGCAAAATGTGCAGTGAATTGAGACGTTCGCAGACAAGCGACGACGACTGCTGCCGCTGCGATTTACGTTGGCGAAATAATGTTGTATTTATGAGCCAGAATAGTTGGCTAAAGAGTTTTATGGCAGCACAATTGATGCTGCAAAACGATGGAAACTTTAACTGAACGCTTGGGGTTTACTATTTTATTCATACTTTTAAGGGAAAAAAACGCAAAATATGAATTCAGCCAGAAAAATGTATATTTTCTTCAAACGCTTAACTAGCCAATAAGCCTGCAGTCATAGTTATTTTATATATATTTCATGTGCTCTTCTGAGGCAGCTTACTTTTAAGTTGAGGCAAAGTAAATAAGAAGCCAGAAGATATGAACTGCTTCCAATAATAGTTTGTTAAAGAGTTTTATTGAAACGGAAGTGAAATTGATTTGTTAGAAAAATATTGTTTTCGTTAGAATTTTGGTAACTGGTACTGGCAAGTTTACATTGAAAAATAATATTTACTTCTCTCTTAGTTACTTTGGGATATTTTATTTTTAAATTCTGAATTAATGCACCATCACTTTCCGCTCTTGCAGTTTTTTCCCCTTTCATTACTCTTATCTCTCTAAAAATTGCAATGTGAATGAATCTTTTTCTGAGATACTTTTCTTACTGAAATTCACAGCTTTTTCCTTACAAACAGTTGCGTAACAAAGCCAAAACTCTGACGGGGCTTAACCGCACTATAATTGACAGCTGCATCATTTTTCCTTGGCTCGTCCTCCTCGTCCTCGTCGTAGTCTGCAGCTATTTATCATCGGCGAGGCCGAGGCGAGGCGTTTTCCTTTTGAAAAGGCAAAACCCAAAGCCACCAGCTGCACTGGCAGGACCAGGAACGGGACCAGCACCAGCACCAGCACCACACTGGTGACATGGCACTCTCCTGTCCATTTTGGCTCCGCCGCGGAGCCGAGTCATTATAAATGAAAGCGCAGCCAGCTATCCAACCTATTCAATGCTGCCTCTGCTCAGTAAAAATAAAAATAAGAAAAAAGACGAGTAAAATAGAGGGAAAATAAAGGAAAAACTCAAACCGAAAATGGTTTTAATCAGTTATTCATGAGCCGGGGCGACGTCAAACAAAAGCCGCTGCCGGTTGACATTGGAAGTCGACTGACTGAAAAAGATGAAGCCCGATTTTCTCTGCTGCTCTGTTCTCTGATGATGATGATGGAAAAAAACGCAGTATGCAGCATGCGAAAAAAAATTTATGAGCTGGAAAAATGAAAAAAAAGGAGGAGAAAACTCCCGCCACCAGCCGGGCAACAACAATTAGCTGCAACTTAAAAGGAAGGCGCAAAGGGTTTGTTTACTCAAGGGTAGGTGTAGGTGCTGTATATGCAGGGATGCTGTGCTGTGGGGGGTGATCCTGCCCAGAGCTAGAGCCGCTGGAGATGACACGTCCAGGTGGTTGCTCCATCTTCTGGCGCTGCTCGGTGTCTTGGCGTGTGTGTTGATGGAAGCACTCCAAACTAATGAGTATGCACATATTGTATGCAAGTGTGCTCGGGCTGGGGCCGGGCTCGCCTTTGTTGCAACAACTCTAGATGCACTTGCAGCGCAGGTACGAGTACGAGACTAAGAGTAACGTGTCTTGTCAAGAGGGGCTCGTCGACGTCGCTGATTTTGTTTTGTTGCAGCCAAAGAGCCTTCAAATTAGTTGGCACAAAACATAAATGCAAATGAATGCAGGCTCGCAGGCTTGGGGGATGGTTGATGGCAACCCCACTCGGCGGCAGGCTGGCTCATTAATGCAGGCCTGATTGGACTTTTTGTTTGTTCACACAGGGGGTGGCAACAGGAGGTTGGTTGGGCAAAAGCAGCTTCCTTGGCACTTAAGTAGCTGGGTTTTAAACAATTACATTGGACGCCTTTGCACATTATGCTCTATCTGCTTTCACCTTTTCCTCACCAGCAGCCTCACTCCCTTCATTACCGACTTTTCCTCAGAGTGTGAATGGATGTTGCCTGATGCTGCTGCTGATTGAAAATTCTTGTGCAAAAATGTCGACGTCGACGTTGCTGTTACTCTGACATGCTGCTGCTCATTACATTAATTGCTTTGGCTTGTCTTTGCGACAGCCACAGACGATTGCAGTGCACACGGTGCGTATGCGTATTATGCATGCGCGTGTGTGTGAGTTGCATCGAGTGAGCAGAGCGTGTGTGCGTGTGCAGCAGCAGAAACAGCAGCAGTCGCATTTCAATTTCAATTTTGCAATTTTGGCAGCTGCCAGGTGGCGCTGTCTCTCCAACTGTCTGCTTCCCTCTCCATCTCGGCTCTTCCCTTGCTCTCTCTGTCTCTCTCTGGGTGTCCCTTTCCGTCTGACTATCTGACTGTCTGTCTGTCGGTCGGTCGGTCGGTGGGTCGGTTGGACGGACGGACAGTTTTCCCATATCATGGCAGCAGGCAGGCAGGCAGCATTTCCCATTTCCCATTCCGAGACCCAGACCAATGCAAAAGCCTTTTTATCGCTTTTGCCCCTCATCAATTCAGCTGGCTAACAGATTTGCGCAGCTGTTTCCCTCTCGCTTTCTCTTACCCCGACAAATGCACTGAGAGAAAAGTATATAATCGAAAAATTTGTGATTTAATTGGGAAGTTTCGAAGGCAAGGAAAGGTATTTGTATTTAAATTAAGAAAAATGCTCGCCATTATTCCCTTCAACTTTAAATTAATTATTTTTAGAAATTTTGATATTGTTTTAATGTTGCTGCAACCCTGGCTTAGTTATACTATATTTGTATAATAACTATAATTAAGACGACTTTGTGAGAGATTATTTGATTTGGGAATTAGGGATCTGCAAAGATAAATTCCTTTGAAAAGGATAAATCAGCTTTATTGTTAATAAAAACTATTTTAAAAATGTTTTTATACCATTTTCATACATTTTTGAGGTACTGAAGACAACCCTGGCAAGTCCAGTAATAACTGTAAGCCCAAGCTTGCTGCTGGTCTTTATCATAAAGTCAAGTTAGCAAAAAGCCCTTTCTGCATTTCCTATTTGTGGAACTTAACTAGTAATTTTTCAAAAAATCTTAGTTTTTCACCCCTAAAAGTTCCCAATTATTTCTCTCTCTGCACTCACATGGACGCCTGAGTGCGGTGTAACTGTGTGCGAGTGTGTGCACCCGAAAATGTATGTCGCCTGTCAAATTACTTGAATCTCTGCTCTGCAGTTGCCTCCAACTCAATGCAGTTGGACCCACATTTGTGCGCTTGGTTTGTCGTGTCAGTCAAGCATAATATGATTATGTAGATGCTCGCACACACACACACACTCTCGCACACACTGGCACGCTCAAACAGGAAGCGGAAGCTGAAAGGACGAGCGAATGCATCGAAGGGAGGCAAAGCGAGGCGATGCAGGGCATAAAAACTAGGAGCATCTATTGGTTTACACACAACATACAGAGCTCGAACGCTGTCAAATCGTATTTATTATTTTATGTTTTCATTTTGAAAATTGCCAGTGCCATTGTTGTTACTTTGGCTGTGATTACAGTGAACAAAAAGCACTATCTGTCCATAATGTCCGACTGTCTATCCGGTTGTCTGTCTGTCCATCCGTTCGGGTGTCCTTCCGTCCTTCAGTCTTTCTGCCTGTCTGTCTGTCTGGCTAACTAATCGAGTGTTGTCGGATCGCGTCAAGTGCCAGAGTTCTTCGCCGGCTCTCGAGTTCTGCTGCTTTTCCAGGTTTGCCTCCATTGCCATTGTGTTTGCGGCGGGCAAACAGTCAAAGGGAAAAGCGAGAGATATTGAGGGATATATCGAGAGAAATGGGAAAATGGGATGAAACCCCTGGAAAAACCCCTGACTTTTACCGGCAACTCTCAGGCAAAACACTTTTTGGGCATGTGTCCTGTCCCTCTGTCTCTCTCTCTGTGTGTGAGTGTGTGTGGGGCTCAAAGTCCCCTAGCAATCAGGATTTGGTATGCAAATTTGTAAAATGGAATTGCATAAATATTAGAAATCAATATTGGTTTCGACTCTTCGTCTATATTTCTCTCTCACTTCACGAGAGTGTGTGTATGTGTGTGTGTGTTTGGGGGTGATGAATTAAGGCAAGTCGATTAAAAGATAAGCGCACAAAGTGCCCCTAACTTGACTAAATGCTTTCAGTGTCAATTTGCTTAATGTCCCCTTGATGCGCAGAAGGCGCAAACTTTTCCCCCACATGCCTCCTGCCTGATGCCCATCCCTTGGCTTCCGACCTGCCACTTGAACGTGTGCTAAACATGCAGCAACCGGCTGCCGGCAGCCAGCAACTCCCTTGACCCGACGATGATGAAAAACAGTTTGCAACTAATTAAGCTGCACGCACAATCTAACATGCAAGTTAACACCAAGCAGCAGGAGGCAGTGGCAGCCGGGCTTTCCTCTTTCTCCTCCTCAGCACAGTGCAACAATGGCGGATGGCAAGCGGAAGCGGAAATGGAAATGGGAATAGGAACAGACCTTTACACTATGACCAATATTTGTGGAAATCGTGTGGGAAACAAAGTAGCTGAAGGAAGTATTTTAATGGCCTTAAATTAGAAATACTGCAAGTCTGGAGAGGTGGTTTTTGGGTATTAAATTTCTAACAGTACAACTAGGTTTTAGTTTATGTAAAATTGGAAATGAATACTATCGAGTTCTTAATTATTAATATTTAAACCTGGATTATTGAATGTAAATTTAAATATGAATAATCTTAGATTAAATAGTCACCATAATATAAAGTTAAATGAAGTTATTTAAAAGGATTTGGACAGGGTGACTGAAGAATCATGTCATTTGAGCTTTACCAATAATTTTAAAATATTAAAGGATAGAAAAAAGACTTATTTTAAAGGTAATCTATAGACTTTCATATTTACAATTTCAATATTTAGAAACTATAGAAAATGCATAGAATTTTATTAAATAATTTTCTCTACAAGTATCCCGAAACAATCACTTGGGAATTATAATGTCTAAAACTCTTTATTCAAAGCTCTCGCTTGCATTTTAGTGAATTTCAAAGGCTATTGCTTATATAGATTTCTCAAGTGCTAAAATGACCAGAGAGGTGCATTAATTTCCCCATTAACCCTACAAGCCCAGCCTCAAATACCCTTAACCCATAACCCTTGCTCCACTGTCCAAATGCGCTTGTGTGCGAGTGCCAGTGTCTTCGTGTTTGACAAGGTAATATGCAATAAAAACGATACCCACATCAGGCGATCCTGCGTTTGCCTGCGTTGTTGCGTGGTGCGTTTGCCACATTTGACCGCAGTTAACAATGGCAACACACACACACACACACACAGTGAGAGAGAGTCTCCCCCCGTATAACGTGTACGGTCAGAGGGGGCGTCCATTATATACACACATATATATTTAGACCGATACCAGGACTCTAGCTGGGGCACAATAATAAGTGACGCATTTAATCTGATTTGCTTTATGACATGTTCATGACGAGAACAATTAAAATGTGCGGTTGGCTAGGCAGCAGAGGGCCAAAACGCGTGGGCAGGGCCAGGGGAGAGGGACCAGTTACCAGGGACCAGGGACCAGAGACCAGAGGAAGGGGCGCTGTTTAGTGGGCTGAGGCAGTGTCCTGATGATGATGTTGTTGGCCGGCGTAAAAAGCAAATTGTTTAATGTGCTGTGAATAAGTGACAAAACAGCTGAACCCGGGGATAGGCCTCCTCCGCCTCTGGTTAGCTGCTTCTGGTCATGGAACTTTATCGACGACGCGTGGCGAAATCGAGATGGGGAATGTTAGAGCACAGTGAGAAATTAGAGGTATTTCTGCTTTTAGAGAAAATAAATACGAATATTAGAGAACTAACTAACTAAAATTGTAGTAAGCAACTCCTAAGCATAACATTTATAAACACATTCAGTATTAATTATTGACGTTTGAGGTTTAACTAAATTCACATACACCTCATTTTTCCCAAGTGCACTGGCAGTGGGGGGTTAAATTACGAGTGGTGGTGCGTTCTGAATCCCCAGGGGTGACTTTGTCTTATCGCACGTAAGGGTTTATCCCATTAGCCGCAGTTGACTGGCCGGGGAGTCGACTGTGGGAGTCGGGGGACGGGGTTATATCTGCTCTTGATTAGCCAGTGGGTTATTAATGATTCGGCCATGGCCGCAGTGTCAACAATATGCGATATCCACATTCGATTTGGCCAACTGACAACTGAAACCAGTCTCTCTCTATAGCTGTATCCCTTCTTCTCTGTGTGTCTGTGTGTGTATCTATATTGCTTGCCGAGTCCTTTGGCTATAATTGCGACAGTAATTGGACATAATGCGACAAAGCTTTCTCTTCAGCTCCAGTTGTCCGGAGTCGTCCGGAGGAGTCGTCGCCAGCTTCCCGATTTTCCGATTTCCCGATTTGCTGCCGAGTTGTTTGGCTTACACACGCCTCAGTGGCTCCCGGCTGAAACTTTGTTGCAGTTTGTTTTTACTATTGTTTTGTAATGGCAAAATTATAGACCCCGGCGACCCTTAAGCTTCATTTCACTCCGAAAATCCCCATGCCCATCATTCTCCATCCTCCATCACCATCGTCAGCTCCTCCTGCTCACCCACTTTTGTGACTGGCAGGACATCCTTCGCCTTGTTCATCTTTGGCATTATCTACTTCCGCCATAAACAGCAACAACTTTTCATCTTTTGTGCCAAGCAGCATCAGCAGCATTCGCCGTCTTTGTCTTTCGCCATCTCGAGGCGTCTCTGGCTTGCGCCACGTTCTGCATTTTTATGATTTTTATTTTGATTTCCTTTAAACTAACTTCCCCACACTGAGACAGAGAGAGAAATCGTTGCTATTTTTGCAAATTGCCTACAATGATGGCCGCAAGTTCGCGTGCCCACTCCTTTGCTCCTCATTTTTCCCGCTCCCAGGCTTTCCTTTTTTTTTCAATGTTACGCTCGGAGTAATGCCACTCTGCACAGCCTCTTTCTCTCTCGGCCTTTGCCTGGCACCCGGAAAATATTATTTCGCTTGACTTTTACAACAGCATCGAGAGGTTTTCCCTCAAACCTGAAAATCCACCCAACGTAGCTACTTTTATTTTATGTTTTTTTCCGTTTAGTTGTTGTTGTTTATACGTCGATGTTGCTGGCGACGTTCCGTCCAAAACTATTTTGCTATTTGTTTTGCCTAACTCGATTTTTCACTGGTTGCCTTTTGTCTGCTTGGCTGCTCCGCCTCGCATTTTCCCCACGTTTTTTCACCGACAACCAATCCAGCGATTTTCCCCAAGCCATTTTCCCTGGCACTGATACATCTGAGACGATACACAAAAACACATTTGACAAAGTATGTACACTGAGAGGAAGCAGGAGTGCTTTTATGATGGGGCTTATAGAGGAAATTCGGAGAATTTGCAATGTATTTTTCAAGGTTCGTAGAAGCAGGCAACGATAGAAATTATGGTTGCTTATTTAAAGGATGTTTAAAAGTATTTATTGGTTATAATTTCCAATTCTTGGAATTTCTATATACTAAACAATCATTATAATAGTCTTAAGGATATTTTAGGTATAGAACTATACTTTCTAAAATGTTCAAATCATCTTAAAACAACTAATTTCTCATTGACATTTTTTTTATTATTTATAGAAATATTGTAAAATAAAAGTTTTCCCTCTGTGCAAAATCAGAAACTAAAGCAAAAACAAGCAGGACACATTTGGGTTTTCCTATTTTTGGAACTCGCCCCCTGTCATCTTTTTTCTCTGCCGTATCTTTATTTTTTGTTGCTTTTGTTGTTTTTGTTCCCGTCATTTATTTTTGTTGCCGTTGTTGATTCTCCTATTCGCCATTCATTTTGTGTTTGTAATGATTTCCATGCTAATCACAACAATTGACGCGTGTGTGCGGCTTTGACAGTCAGTTCAATTCAGTTGGGCTCGGATCAGAGATTGGGGCTGGGTGCCATCTGCCCTGGAGAGGGGACACATAACAAATGATGGCCATAATTGTATGGGAATCTTGCCTCCGACATAATGGATATCTATGCGGGAAACATGCCGTGGCCAAACAATCAAGGAGGAGGAGCAGGAGCGAGCAAGCAGGAGCAAGGAGCAGATAGTTTTCCACCCAATCCCATACCCAATACGACCCACAGCTCCTCGTCGTTGATTATTTCCCGGCTTTGATCTATTTTAATGCTGGCGCATTACGTTATCATTTATTTGGCGGGGGAAATTGAAAGTATTTATCAAGCTGCTAATAAATGGATGGCCCGGCGGATTCATTCGATTTCGAAGAGATCCCATAGACGGGGTGCTAAGCTGCTCAACAATTTTTCAAACTTGAAATTAATAACGATTTTTCTACACCCTCCCTCCCTCCCCCACGTCGCCCTTTCATCGCAGACTTTCATTTTGCTTGCCTTTAATTTTTCTTTTATCTGCCATTGAACAATGGCCAGGCAATTTCGGTGGAAAAAAAAAACAGGAGAAGGAATATAAAAAAAAGGAGAAGGGGCTGGAGGAGGATGGAGGACGAAGGACGAAGGACGGCCAGTAGCTGGCATAATAAATTAAGCGCTGCTTGCCCGATGGCTGCCACTTGGCCAAAATAAATTGCACTAAGCGAAAAATAACAACTCAATCCATGGATGGAACGGAACGGACGACAAACGACAAAAACTGCCGGCCAGAAAATTGGAGTAGCAGCAGCAGCAGCAGCAGCAGCATCAGCGGCAGCGGGAAAAGCTGGGAAAGCTACAGCTATGGCAAATGGAAAAAGTGCGCAGCACAATGGGCTAAAAGGAGAGGAAAAGGGGATATAAACAGATTACGTCGTTATTGGTGCTGCTGCTGCTGCTGCCTCGTTTTCTTCTCCTTTTTTTTGACCAGCACGTGCCCACACATGTCCCCAGGATAGATGGCGATGGCAGCTAGCCCTCGCTCCTCGCTCCTCGCTCCTAAATATCCTGCATCCTGTTTCCCATCGCGTATCTATGCATGACCAGAGCTCCCTCGATTGATTTTGCGTCCTGGCATCACCTGCAGGCTAAGCTGCTTTCCCGGAGTCCAAGGACTGCTGCGGAAAGCCATCGGAGCGTTAACGTAGCCTGTCGCCTTTGTGTCCTGCCCGCCGTATGTGCTTTAGCTGCTCTGGCTTTGCTGTCCTCCGTGTCCTCCCTGTGCCTGCATTAATTTATTTTCGTGTCCGCAGACAATCGTGCCACAATTCACGGCTGCGTTTTGTTAATTAATTTGCTCATTTATTGCCAGGAGCAACACACAGGGAGCAGGGACCAGCAACTGACTTGATTGAGTCCTTAAAAAAGAATTGCACTTATCTTCAGACAGCAGCTGTCTCCGGCTTTTCCTTGGGCTTAGTCTATTTTGATCAAAGAGGAGCCAGGACTAAGACCTTTGTGGAAATTTAAAGTTTTGTCTGTGCAAAGAAAATTCTTTTAAACTTAATAGTTATTTTAAGGGTCTGTGTTAAAGGTTATCTCAATTTAATTTAATATAATCCAAGGTTCACCCTTCTCTAATCTCTTTAAACTTTATGCTGAATTGCCTATTATATAGTTACTTCACCGGATTGAGTCTCTTGGAATAGAAATGCCAGTTATCTTTGGACAACAGCTGTCGTCCATCTCCACTTTTCTTTCAATTTTGTACTTTTCACTCTATTCAGTTTTTCCGTTTTCTTTCTTTTTTTTCTTCAGCTGGAAGCTGGGAGCTGGGTTTATGGAACAGAATAACAAAAACATAAATCAAGAGCATCCCGGGATAATTTCTGTATGGCGTTTGCTATTTTTTTTTTAGCTGAGCTGGTAGCAGAAAATGTTGAAGCAGCAGCATCTGCAGTTTTCGTGAAAGAGTGGATTTTCCCGTGGCTATTATCTGAGAGGATTTCCCGAAGCCTTTGTTCGCTCCGCTTAAAGTTGCCGCCTAATTGTGTAAGAGAGAGAGGGAGAGGGTGGAACATTTTTTGTGAAAATTGTTGATGACAGTTTTTACGGGTAAGCCAGGAGCGGCAGCAGCAGCAGCAGCACCTTGAACTAGTTGCAATCGCCGTCTAATCCCGCGTAAATCATTGCCACCTTGCCCACTAATTTAGCACTATGTCAAGTCGAGAACTGCTCAAGATGTCGTTCATTATGGGCCCATTCTTTAGGGGGGTTTTTTCTCAGTCTGCCACCAAGTTTTGCTACATTTTCCACCCCATTTTGTGCCCCTTTTTGCCTCTTTCACTTGCGGGCACTTATTATTTATTGCGCCTTAGGTGAACGTTGCGCTTCTCCTTTGCCTTTCACTCAACTTGCATTTTTCATGCACGTTCATTATTATCATTGCCGGGCCCCGAACTGCCATTCCTCAGCCCCAATCTCCCCGGGTTTTTTCATCTCCGTCCTGGCTAGCAGCCCCCCAACCCCTTCCGCCAATTTCTCAAGCCGACGTCCCGGCGTTAAGCTGCAGCCACCAGCCACCACCACCAGCCGTTGATGATAAGCGACGAAAATGTGCAGAAAGCTGAAAGTTTCGCACAATTTTCCCAGGCCAAGCCATGGCGGGGGTGGGTTTGCAAAACGCAAAAAATTTATCACTGCAAGAAGGCGGATGCTGCTGGCTGCCGGCTGCCGACTGCCGGCTCCTTGGGCAAATAAAAGGCAAGCGAAACTGCAAGCGCGCCATTCAATTTGATTACTTGCGTCATAAATACCGGAAGCGTCAGAGTATTGAGGCACTATCACCCAGCCCAGGATCTGGGAGGAGCCCAGCCTCAGTCGCATATGTGCGTGATGCTCTAAGGAGGCGAGGAATATGAATGCGATGTCGATGAATGACGGCGGTAATATCCTGTGCCGTCAGCAATTGCAATGGCGCTTGCCTGCAGTGACGCAGCAGCTTGCTCCGGACTCAGGACTCGGGACTACGGACTTTCGACTTGGCTTTTACGGGTAACAAGGAATTGGATGCTGGGTGGCGGCCAGGCCAGGCCAGGCCAGGCTAGGAGCTCCTCATCGCTTTTTATGCACTCAAAAGAATCTGCTTGGCAAGAAAAGGCATTAAAATGTCGGCAGTGAAAGCGTCGATGGCTGGGGCGAAGAAAACGTATTAGTAACAGACTATTGAGACGCAAAGCGGCTATAACGGTGGCAGAGTGGGGGAGCCAGAGTCCCCTTGGGGCATCCTGACGAGATGGAAGGCGAGGAAGGCGATGCAGGACTTGAAGGCCGCAGCAGGCAGCTCGTGCGAACTCTTACAAGTGCACCGCAGCCCGCGCTGCCAAATGACTTATGTGCTACGGGCTAGCACTCAGCACTCGACAGGCAGGATGCACAATGCAGGACGCAGGATGCGGGACCAAGGACATGGGAAGCAGGATATATGGACACACGCACACAGAGAGAAAAGAATGACTGGCCTTATTAGCTTCGTTTTTCACTGCGAGAAATTATACTTAAATTTATTTAATATATAAATTTTAATATATTAATAATGTAGCTATAATAACAGGCCCTAACTTTAGAAATAATTTTTAAATAAATTTGTTTTGTTCCTAAAAGTATGCTATGATTGTTTGTAACCATGTATATTTTGTAAATCCTACTTTTAGGCACATTAGTTATTGTTTTCATGCTTCCAAGGGCTTTTCTTCAAGTCTGGTTAATGTGCCCAAGATAAGAACCATTTTGATATGACTCACCAAAATATGAATCACCACTTTAGATGATATATATTTTTGTAATTTGTTTTTTTGCGGTGCATGATGCGGGACGATGACGACGACACTATCGCCAAATCAGCAGCGCAGCTTGCATAAAAAAATTGTAAAAGCGCAGCGCAGTTGTGGCGATAAAAAGGAGCGACTGCTCCAGGCGGCAGGATGCAGGATGCAGGAGTCAAAATGACTTTGGGGCACACACAACATAAGTGCTTATATATATCAGATATAAGCGTTCACTCTTCCAGTGTGTATGTGTTTGTAATGACTGATCGTGTGATTTTTTATGCCACACTCACACCCATGGACACACAGCCAGAGAGTTGCGTTGAAAGACGATTTATCTTGGACTTGGTTGGGTGATTGCCTGGCTAGATGACTCCAACCTCCGCCGCCCACAAATCAGACCCACACACACACACACACAGCCAGAGATGCATAAAAAGTGGCAGCAAAATAAACAAACAAACGAGTTTTTCCTCTGTGAAAATGTAAGTTGTGGTTGCAACAGCGCCGAAAGAGGCGAAAGAGAAGGCAGCAAAAAATAATAGCAAAATATCTAACCAGGGAAAAGGCCAAGGGGGTGGAGAGGGAGGCAGGGAGATGGGGACTTCGAGCGGTTGGCAGAGATTAACTTTCGGGTCGCTCAAAGCGACCACAGCAAGTGCTTTACATTTAAAACACGGCAAAATGGCAAATGGCAAAAGTGCGAGAGTGCGAGCGGGCCAGGAGCAGAGTCAGAGTCAGAGCCAGAGCCAGGGCCAGGGCCAGGGATAGGGACAGGGCCGGAGCCTAGATAGAGCTTGTTAGTGGACAGCCGGATGATGGTCACCGGCGTTGTTGACAAAGGCGCATATGCAAAAGCCGCAAGCCGGTCAGATTAACAATTAGCCGGCATTTTAATTTATTTAATATTTATAAGCGACCTGAATGGCACTATGGCTATATAAATTACCAGGAAGGACACAACACACATAACAGTGGGTGGCCACAGCATTAAAGTCCTTTTCGAAAGCAAAAAGGAACAACATTTTCTTATCGCGTGTGCACACAGAGAGAAGTGGGTTGAGTTGGTAAGGAATTTAAGAATATTTTCTTAAGATTTCTTATATTTGTTGAATTTTTATTTTGCTTTTAAGAAGCTTGACTTGAAAAAGTACGAATGATTTACCAAAACTCATTTGGATGTGTCTAAAAGTATGCATTGATTTAATTATATCGTAAAACTGGTTAGAAAGTTAAGAAAGAAACCGTATTGCATACTTTTAGACATCAAATATAGTGATTTCAAATCTTTGAAAGTGTTTTAAGTAAAAATAACTACGATTTTTGCTTGGATTCAAATAAAACCATTCTAAAATATTCTTTCTAAAAAGTTTGAAATGTGTTTAAGTTTTCCCCTCTTAATTCTTACTTTAAAATCTCAATGTAAACCGAAAGCAGACACTTCAAAACCCAAAAACTCCTCATCTCCGAATTTTCCTTTGTGCATACCTTTTTTCCTATAAAAAAAGAACTCGCCTTTATCTTTTTTATGCCTTGGGTTTCAGGCCATTACGCATACGCGGCGTGCGGCCATCAGTCCGTTTTCTGGGTTTATCAATGGCAAATCGATGGTTATTGCTTTATAGACGTTCGTGTAATGTGTTCCCCTCGAATCGAAACATAACAAAATGCCTAACAAGCCCAAAACCATTTGCCAGTGTGTGTATATAGTATTCTTGTGTGTGCTTTGCCCTTGGCTAGCGAAATTGTTGGTTGTTGTCCGTGTTGAATATTTATGTTTTCACACAGCAGCCAAAAAGAAAATAAGGCAAATAAACCAAACGAAACTGAACGAAATGAAATGAAACACAGAGAAGGGAGAGGGGATGGGGAGGGGAGCCTGGTGTGGTGCAAAATAAAACATGGCAATGAATTATGATACATGTGTTCGCCACTCCAGTGGCCCCAAAGCCAAGGCAAAGGCAGCGGCAGCGGCAGCAACAAAACAGGCAGTTAGCTGGAAGCAGAGCCAGCACTCATTCATTTAAATGCCATTTTAAACTTAAATGAAAGTTTATGGCCTTTTATTTGCATTGTCGCATATGTTGTTGGCTCCTATATGTATGGCTAAGGTTGCTGCCACTGCCCCTGCCACAGCCACAGCCACTGCCTCAGTCGTAGCTTGTTGCTGTTACACATTCACGTCGCCTAGTAGATCAACACCCCCCGAAATTGAGGCGAATGCAACATACAACAGCCAATCGTGTTGCTGCAGTGAGAAAAATTAATTCTGGAAATTGTGGCAAGACTTGGAGAATAAGAGAAATGTTTTAACAGAAGTATGGTTTCTTAAAAGAAAGTTGAAGGATTTTAGAAATATTTTAAGCCCTTCATATGTTGGTTTACAGATGTAAGAGTCGAAATATATAATTTAAGAAATGTTCTACTGAAGATGAAATTATATTTAAACTGTTTCTTAGTCGATTTCGAACTGATTTGTAGTTTGCTGATCAGGTTTTTCTCTAAACCATCTCTGAACTTAATCAAAAAGTAACTCCTATGGAAAATTAGCCTGTCTTTTAATTTATTTTCCCACCTGTATTTAGTAATAAATGTACAAGTACAAATGCTATTTTTTTTTAAGGTGTAACAGCTTGTTTTATAGGAGCGACGTGTACACATATGCCACGCAAAACTCGACACTTTACATTTGCCATGGCAATAATTTATTTTTATTTTCGTTGTTTTGCCAGAAATTCGTTACCTGCCAGGCCAGGACATTCAACATACAACGGCTGAAACGAACCGAACTGAATGAAACAAAACAGCGGAGAACAGAGGCAGAGGCGAAACAGTACAGAAACAGCACAGGTAACACGACATGGCAGGTGCAAAAGGCAACTGCGAACAAGCAACATTCAGACGGAGCGGCGTACATAAATCAAATTAATTTTGTAGGCGAGCCAACGTGCGCCATTTTGTGGCACCCATCTCGCTCGCTCGCACAAACACACCGCGCACACTACAGTGCTGTGGCACACTCTGGATCCTGGATCCTGGATCCTGGCTCCTTGCTACCGGGGGAAAAGTGCGTTTTAATTGCAAAGATGCCGCCGCGCTTGGCATCGCGATTCGAGGCTAATTAGGCGCACAATTGGCACGAAATAAAAAGCCAGAAAAACAAAGGAGCGTACGTGACTATCTCAAGCTGTCGATCCGCTGCCACCCCCCCACCACCAACCCCCAGCGGTGCTGCGATAAAACGTACATTTAAATTGTCGCGGGGTGAAAAAAAACACACACACAAAAATAAAAAAATAAAGCAGAAGGGGAGGCAACCGCATCGCACGTGTAGCACACTCGTATTCGTATCATCAAATGAATATTCGCTTATTTGCATCTCTCTGGAGGTGGCAGAAGATACCCCCAACCATGGCGACAACCCCTCCCACTGCTACACTGGGCGAAAATATATTTTTGGGAATTTAATTTGTTAATTAAGAATGCCAAGTTCTTTTTAAATGTGAGCGCAATTACAAAACTTAAACAGAGAAAAGCCTACGATACTTTATACATTCTTCTTGTTTTTCTTGAAGGAATAATTTTAAAAGTTAGAAATTAACGTTTTCATATTTCCAAATTAATGGTTTTTATATGATAAGGATGAATATCGGGACTTATAATATATTATTATTATTTAAATATTATTTATTATCGACTTCCATATTTGTTTTAGATGTTTTATCTATGTAATTGCTTTTTACTTTAATAATAAAATTAAAAGGTCTGTAAGAGAGGAACTAAATATTATTCTGAGGGAATCCCATTTAAATCTTAGTTCCATAAATAATAAAAATAGCCGCAAAAAGTTAAAATTACATCACAAACTATATAGAGATTTTCTAACAATCCCAACGAGAAGTAACTATAACTAACCTAGATTAAGATTGAAGTTAAAAGTTGTACTTTTACTTTCTAACAAGCTTTCTATCACGTATTTTAAAATATGTTCCCAGCTTTTAATTAACAAATTAACATTCTGGTTACTATTTTTCCCTGTACACCCAAGCAAATGAGTCTCAGCTGCTGCTCCTCGAAAGAGCGTGTGTGTGGCATGGATGTGTGGATTGATGGCAGTTGGGTGGCTGGGCTGATGGCTGACAAAATGAGTTTTTCAGTTATTTTCCTTTTCTCTGTTTTTTTTTTGTGCCTTGCCTTGCCTGGCCGCATGACGCTCTCGGCTGGTTTGGGGGAAAAGGGATAAGTGGGGGCACTGGTGGGTTAACCTTTGATTCAACAGCTGGCTTTTAAATTAAGATTTCTGGGGCCTCTCTTGTGCAATTTCAGCAGCTGGAAATGAGAAAAGTTGCCCCGTTGGCGAGCGAAGTTTTCGGCTGGCCGCTTGCAAATTTCTCATCTCCATCTTGGAGAGTTGTTTGCCAAGAGTTTGGGCCTTTGGCCCGCACAACTTTCCCCGCCGACTCGGACTGACTGGTAAATATGTATGTATGCAGGCTGCTCGGCAGGACACGACGTCAACAAGGACGAGGAAGAAACTAAACTAATTTCAAATGATTACCGAAGAGCAGCGGTGACTCGGAAACTGCTGGGATTCTGGATTATGTTATTAGTTGGCCACATCCCAGCACATACACTTGTGCACATCCGCATCCGCATCCGCATTTGAATCTAATGATATTGAATAAGCTCTTGAAAAACTCATGTAAAGTAAACAATTGATTTCCATTACCCCAAAGGCAAGACATCGGAGATGGGAAGCCCGAGGAGACTTAACAACTTGCCATTTGCTTAGCCACCGTTTACTTGCACATTTTCCTTTTCCCTGTTTTTTTTTTATCCCTTTTTCCCCCACAGATTTTTGCATTTTTCCTGCCCACTTGCACATATATGTATATATCTCACATATATGGTTGTGATGTGAGCAAGTTTCTTGCGAGTTATTTTCATATTTGTTTAAAGTCTATTTACCGCAAGTTGACAGTGAAATATGCGAAACTAGCGCGTAGCCAAATAAGTGCGACAGTTTCCGGTTACAACTGTGGCAATGCCAATGTCTTGGCGGCTACGGCAGCACCAGCAGGAGCAGCAGGAGATTTTTCCTTGCCTTGCCCAGCTTTCCCCCAACTTTTGCGGAGTTTTGCCACCCCGTTTTTAGTGAGGATTCTGCCTGCATGTCATTGCGGTTTGTTTGTTTGCTTGACTTGCGCCCGGGTAAGGATTTCATGTGCTTGAGCTCAGCAGCTGACGCAGGAGGCGGGGAGGTCCTGCAATGGGGGATGAGCTGCATCAGGACCAACCGCAGAGCCCGTCTATGTGTGTGCGAGGATGCCTGCCTGCCTGCCTGACTGCCTGTCCGCATGACAATTTGTTGTGCATGAAATCTGCTCCTGCTGGTGGTTCCCCACGCTCCCCTTTCATCCTGCTTACTGGTGCAATGTTTTTTGCGCAATTTGCCAAAGCCATGCCAGGCACGAAGCAGATATGCAGAGCAGCGAAGAATCGCAGCAACCAGAAGGAAACCAGCACGACGGCGACGAGCACCAGGACGAGGATGAGGATGAGGATGAGGATGAGGACGAGGTCGAGGCTCACGCTCCGACTCCGATTCCGAATTCGAATCCAACCACGACTGCAGGTGCACTTTGGAAAATAAAAAGGAAAAGTAGGAAAAAATGCATAGCCAAATTTTGGACTTTTAAAAAAATATGCTTTTAATCCTTGAAAGTTATTTTAAGAAAATATTGAAATGTATTTATTAAGCCTTAAGAATGTTTGTTGCATACTTGTAGCCTTCAAAATAATGATTTCAACTCTAAATTTCAACAGATTTATTTCTTTTTGATCGAGTTGTTGGCGATCTTAAATTGTAATTATTTTTATTTAGTTTAAATTAAATGGAAACCCCTTGTAAAATGTCACAGTAAGTGATTTTCATCCTCATTTTGATGATTTCATAAAGAAATTACTGAGTAAAAGTATGCAGCGATCGTTTAATATAAAACCTTGCATACTTTTAAACAGATTTTAAAGAGATTTCGTATTAACATTGTAACATTTTCTCTTAAATATTCAGTATTTGATATTAATACTATGCTTCATTCTGAAAAAAGTTGGATTTCTGTGGCAAATTTAATGCGAAACTAGTTACAAAACTGATTCTCTCAGTGCCCCACTGTGGCTGTGGCTAAGCTCAGTCCGGGCAAATAGTCTGGGCTATGTAAACAAACGGTTATCCCTGCCGAGTCGCTCGCTTGCAAGACATATTAGATTTCCCCCCCGTATATCCTGGCATGGCTGCCGTTGCAGCTGTAGTCGTTGCTGTTGTTGTAGTTGTAGTTGTTGTAGTCGTAGTCGAGCCTAACCACTGAGACGGAAGTAATGTGTCTATCAAAGCATTAACAACGAACCCGACCAACGAAACGAAACGAAACGAAACCAGACTCAGACTGAGACTTAAACTCAAACCGAAACCGAAACCGAAACCCAAACGAAACGTCTTCGTTTCGAAATGGAGTTTCTCGCATACCCTAGATCCTGGCTAAGAAGGATGCTCATCTTATTGATTTCCCATCGGTTTTGGGCTTTAACCAAGAGATGAGTCCTTTTTCGGAAGGGTATCTATAGCTATATGAAAAATGTGTCTTTTGAAGGGGAAAACAGAGACAGAGGCAGTGGCAAAGGATTTTCCGGGGGTGGGCAGCCGACACTCGTGCTTGTTTGCCAAATGCCTTTTGCATTAAACGCCTTTATGCCAAATTGAACACAATTAAATTAGTTGCGGCCAAGGGATTAAGGTGGAAATTGCCATCGTTGTTGTCTGTGTTTATGTATAACTAATTGGCTATGTAAATGGCAGCCGAGTGAGTGAGTGAGCGAATGTGTGTGTGCTGTCCGTGTGTGTTTGTACTGCGCCTACAAACACACACACACGTGTACGTAGATGTGCCGTTAATTACGAGCAGAGGCAACCGCAGCTTATAGATGATTGGGCTGGTTTAGAGTGGCCCTAAAACAGGGGGTTCCAGGGGTGGCCCCTCTCCACAAATACACACGCATACACACACTCGTACCCACATCCGACTGCCGGCGGCAGGCAGTCTGAGGCTGAAGTTTGCCCGGGGGGCGGTGATCCATCCGCCCACATTGACATTTCGAGCAGCGTTGTCATGAAACCTTTTGCTAAGGATTATGCAAATCTGCCACTCATCGTGCACTCACTCACACACACACACACACACACAGCACAACACAGCTCACACACACACACACACTGCGATGGCGTGCCTTCATTTACATTTACATTCAGCTAGCTGAAGATTTGCGCATCATAATTTATGCCCCTCAAACCTCATATTTCCTCGCCCTCGAAAGAGACAGCTAGCTCTGGCTAGAGAGAGACAGAGTGTGAGAGAGAAAGGGAAGGGTAGGGAGGGAGAGGGAGACAGAGAAAGAGGCAGGCTCGGCAGGAGAGAGACACTTCATTCAGAATGCCTCAAAAATTGCCCACAGTTATGACAGGCCAGGTGAACTCTGACAGAGACAGGAGCCGAAGCCCCAGCCAGGATTCATTTGGAATCTTATTCACGTCCAGAGATGGCCACTGAGAGAAATTTCTGTCAAGTTATCTTTTTAAAAGCAACAGAAATTGCGGTAGTTAAGGATGTATAGAGGATTCTCAAGGAATATAAGAGCTACAGGTTTGAAAACACTTTTATAGGTGCCTCAAGGTTTGCTAAAAAGGAGCCAAAATTGTTTATTTAATTTTACACACTTACTTTTAAGGTATTTAAACTTTTAAAATACTTTTCGGTGAAATATTTAGTGTTTCGTTATTATTTAAGACTTTATAAAGTAAGTTCCTTATATAATCGAATAATATAATAATCTCTCTTTTTCAGATCATTAGAAATATTTTAAATGCGAATTCGTGGAAGCAGTTTAAGCAAAATAAGATTAATGTACGAAATAGCTATTTTATTTGTTTTCTGAAGCATATAAATAAAGATAAGCTTTAAAAAATGGTATCAAATATTATCATAGATATTTCATCACCAAAAAAAAGGTATTTATTATAAAAGCGACACCCTTGCAATAATATTTATATTCACACCAAAATGTCCAGCATTTATTATTCTTGCCTTTTTTTAGTTCTGTGTACTTTTTAGACGTCGCTCTCGCTCGCTTGCCCTTCCATAATTAAATCATAAAAAATTGTTTTTTAATGAAATTAGTTGGTTGGTTTTTCTGTGCCGTTTGTTTTCGTTTTGGCTTTGCTTTGCATGATTTGTCATAATTAATACCCAAGTGGGCAGCGGGAAGGGATGAGCAAGACCAAGAGTTATCTGACAGCCGGAGGAGCTGCCCTCGCCAACACTTTGCGAGATGGTGCACTTTTGGCCATTTGCCTGGCTCGGATCGGAGGTCCTGGATCCTGGCCCCCATAAAATGCTTATGAAAAGCGCTTAAATTTACTAATCTGCAAGGTGAGCCAAGGGGGTCGCATGCAAAAGGCAAACACCGTAAACACCTTTAAAACGGGGCGAGCAGGAGGTTGAGGACGAGGACGAGGACGAGGGCAGGGCTTTTCGGGCAATGACTGGACTTGGCTGCCAGATCCTGATAGTTGGCTCCGCAATTTCCATGCGGAGGGGGACTTTACAAAATGTGTAGTTTATTTGCAATTTTTTAGCCAACGAGCTTTACGTTTCTGTTTTGAATCCCCGCCGCCTCCCTGCATGTGAAATTTTTCGTTATCGCAGAGCTTGCAGCAGCAACAGCAGCAGCTGCATCAGTTGCAATAAAATCAGTGGCCAAAAGGTTGCAGCATCTGAGGTCAGCTGGGTGGCACTTTTCCACTTTTCCCCACTTCCCCTTTCCACCTTGCCTTGCCATCTCTCCGAGTACCAGTGTGTGTGCTTGTTAAATAGAACATTTGCTGGGGAAAACCCAACCTGCGCTGTCTAAAATTTGGAATTTGTCCGTTTTGCTTTGTTTATCCGGCCAGTTTTTTAGCCCCCTTTTCATTTGGTTTTTGTATTTGCAAAATAGTTTTCTGATTTGCATTTAAAAGGTGCTCTTCGTTGGGGCTTTAAGGGCCCTACATAGCCTACGGATGGATACCGAGATACAAATGTATCTAATGGCTGCTTGTAGAGGAAATTTACATCCTTTCTCTAATTGGAAGTGCTGTTTGTTCTTTCTTTTCGGAAATATTGGATGGTTTAAGATTGTATACTGTGATATTTAAGGATTTTAGCTAAAATAAAATTTACCCTAGATATTGTTCTAGATTTAATAAGAGACGAATCTAGTTTGTATTGAGGCATGAAGATAATTCACTCTCTTTCATTTATTGTTTTGTTTTAAATCAAAACACTATTTTTCATAGAGTATCTATTAGTAAATTTCCATGAAAATGGCAACTCTAAACCAGGTTTGAAAAAGAATCATTTAAAAAGGACACAATGAACACCAAATGGCTGGGCAAATAGAATGCACTGCAGGCGGAAATAAAAATATATCTATTTGATAGCTTCGGCAACATGAAATTGGCTGGATGGATGGCCAGGGCTGCGCCATAAATTTCTATAGATATATATGTATAAAATATATACAGTTTCTATATAACGTTCAGTTGGGAATCCCCGTGCTGTTGTGGGCGCTACGCATGCAACTATTAATCATATTGAATGCCGCGCCCTGACTTGTCCGGCTAATCAATCTTGCCAGGAGCAATCTCTCCGCTCTCATCTCATCCAAGGCGGAAGAAAAATGGCCGCTAAAGTCATTAACGCCTCGCTGGTCACCTGCCGCCGAAAACGTGGTGGTGGAGGTGGTGGGAAAAATCGCTGAAGGAAAAACAGGAGGGGATCCACTGGTAGGTAAACTAAGCCGCCAGTTGCCATTTTGCTATTTTGTTTATGGCCCTGGCGCAAATCTCTCGCCATATCTTTCAGCGTTGCCCCGTCTCCCGGATCCCCGTTGGATTTTCCCTTGCCCCCCCCGTCGGATTTTCCCAGCTGCCCAATGAGGCGGCAGGCAAAAGCCAAAGGGGATTAGTTGTAATCAATAACTTGGGCAAGAGTGTGTATGTGTGTGTGTGTGGTGCAGGAAAAGCGGAGGAAAACTGGTCTTGGGCTTCTGTTTTGTTTGCCTGTCGAAAGTTTCTCCGCACAGCTTATGGCCGGGCTTATACACTCGCAGCCAAGTTATTATTATAATTTCCTTTGCCAATGCGGATTAATTGAAAAGTTTTCCATTAAGAATTCGCGCTTGGTTAAATCGCCTCGCCGTCTTTTGTTTCACCTTTTCCATAAATATTGCCCCCTTATAGTATATATACCTATATATATATAGTATAAGTATCTTCACTATTTGATCGTTATGGATTTTGACAGTTTCGCTGGGCTATGATGAAAATTACTTAAAAGCATTTTGCTCCTCGCGCTGATTTGATTGATGGCCGTTTATGGATTCCCTGCCGGCTGAACCCCTCGCTCTCTCTATCGTCATTATATTCGCATTATCAAGTGCCAGAGCTATATAAATATATGTATAAATATATATATATATAGTGGGCGGGGCATTGGAGCATTGCAAATGGCAGTTGACGTCTTGTGGTGAAGAGCTGACAAAAAGTTGCGCCAATTTATGTCAATTATCGGAAGCTTTACCTGCGGAATTGGGTTTCATTTTTTGGGGCGGGGATTTCGGAGGAAAATCGAGAGAAAATCTCCCCCACGAGAGCTGGCTGTAATTTGCTGGGGAAAAACAAATAATGCCATTTTTAGTTGTTACCCGATATGGCCAGTTTTTTGTTTTTTTTTTTTTTTGCTTTCCCTTTCCCTGGAAATCATTCAAATTTGTCACCGAGTGACTGGGAAATTTGAGAATGTTCTCAGGCGAGAGGCATCCTTTTTTTACACAGGATATATGTATGTATATATAAGTAAAGTTTGAGTTATTGAGATTAAATTGTGAGTGGGAATTAGATTTCTGAACTCCCTTTTAGGGTTTAGATTGGGTTACCTTTTACCCTTTTTTAGAGTAATGGGTTTTTTTGCTCAAGAGAGGTTCAACTTTAATGTTTTCACTTTGCTTGATAGACTCCTTAAGAGGCTAAAGTAAAATTTCTTTTAAGCTTAAAAAATATTATGTTCTGCTTGCATCCTTTTACCGCAATCCCTAAGCACCTTGACTTTCCTGCTTCCCCTGCTTGCACAGACCATTTAAGGCTTAAACTCCTTTCAGCTTCGCTGAAATCTTCTTTCCTCTTCAAAAATCCCCTCGAATAGCACATCGTTAATGAAAATCCTGGCTGGGGGGAAGGATCGGGAACAGAGCAGAGCAGAGTCGCTCATTAAAATCGGCGGGGGCAAATCGATTTTCGTTTAGTATCGTAATCAACAACACAGAATTTTTGTTCTCGTGCTAAAAATTTGTTTTTTGCCCTATAACAAGTCTGGCGGAGGCCCCATTTCATTTCGTTTCGGCCAGCCAACATGGCTGAATGGAGAACTTAAAGAGCACTCGAACGGCACTCAGCCGCAAACACACACACACAAACACATTGCACACTCGATATGCATATGTGTGTGTCTAAGTGGAGTTTGCCGCCGAAGGGTTTGGGGGCCAAAGTGGAGTCCTGTGCTTTGCAGTACTTGTCAAGATTGAATTTGGTACGAATTTTTTTCACAGGTTTTTCTCTTTCACTCGCTGGCTTCGTACAATTTTCTGCTGTTTCTGTTCTCCTCTTTTTTTTTGGCGTTTTTATTGATCAAACAAAACGTAGCAAGTGGCAGCCAGTGAAGGTGTCACTGCTTACAAAAATACAAAAAAAAAAAAACAGAAAGAAGGGAAAATATATTTGTATACTGCTAAAATTGTATGGGGAACACGCGCTGTGCGAATAGATTGCATGATTTGCTCCACTGCCTGTCATTCAGATTTTTTATGATTATTATTTTGCTTCATTTCGTTTAGCATTTTGGCATGTGACTGCCTCGATACTTCGTCTTCTATGGAATATATATACTATATATATAGAGAAGGAAAGCTGGTGCTACTTACCGGACCAAACTGTTCGAAGTAGCTTTTGACATCCTCCAGTGTGGTGGGCGCCGAGAGGCCGCCCACAAAGATTTTCTTCGTTCTCGTCACCATCTGCAAGGAAGGAAAGAAAAGAAATGAAAGCATTGAGAATGGGGGTTAATAATGAGCGGAAAGGTTAAGTGGAATGGCCCGGCATTTAAATATGCATTTTATACGAAAGTTATGACCCCCTGTCCGGAGACCTTTTCCCTTTTTCTCAAGTTCCCCCGTAACTTATGGCCACCAACTTTCGCCATGAGTCGTTCGACCATTTTGTGCATTTTATGTACTACATGCATGGCTCCTCCGCCGTGTCTGTCTGCGTGAGTTCTGGGTGTATGGGTGTAAAGGATGTAAGGCTCTGGTACTGTGTGTGTGTGTGCAGCTGGCATTTTTAAGCTGACAGTTTCAAGTGCCAACTTTACGCAGTTAGCGCCACAGCAGCAGCAGCATCAGCAGCAGCAGCATCAGTAGCAGGAAAAGCGGGAAAACTAGCAGCAGCCGTCGAGCACCCAGCACCGAAAATGATGGCGAGACAAGGACGAGCAGTCTGCCTCAGGCCTGCATACGTATGTGCACTGAGCGGAAGGATATGGCCAAAGTCAAAAAAATTACTTTAAAAAGGAGAGAAAAGGTCAAAGAAAAGGATGGGAAATAAAGAAATTATATTTCTTTAATTAAATCCAAAACCTTTATACTTTCTGTCTTACTTTTTATATAATATTTAGTTGTTTATCTTTATAATTAATTTTCAGTGATTATTTTTGCATAATTAATAATATAAAGAAAGGAAACGTATAGTTTTAGCAAGTTTTCAATTATAAAGAACCACATTCTCAGTGATTTTCCCTGTTAAAATATCCCCAAAACTCTCTCTAATTCCCTGCAGTGTAGGCGTGTGTTAGCTGTGCGTGTGTGTAGTGTGTGTAGTGTGTGTAGTGCAACGCCAGCCTTTTTAGTCCGCAGGCAAGCGTAAACTGTTAACGTTAAGTGACGGCAGTTAAGGCACAGTGGGCCCGGCAACGATATGCGATGTGCTATACGCGATATGCGAGCGCAGCTCTCTCACATTTTAATTTGGATAATTTTGAAAAAATTACCCACAAGCTAAGCTAGCTAAGACCCCAGAGAAAACCCGGCTGAGAGCTCAGTGAGGCTGCAGCTCCAGGCTCCAGGAGGAGCCGAGGAAAGGCGGAATCCACGGTTCAAGGGACCCTCCTCGAACAAACCGGATGAAGCTGATGACGCTGATTGCACTGACGCTTGCAAGCTGCAATTTATGAGCACGGCACAGACAACGGGGGTTTGAGGCGTTGGAAAATGCACCCTCCTCCACCCTTCCATCCCTCTCTCGGCATTTTCGTATCCCGACTTTGCTGGCGATGTGGGATATGTCCGTTAAGGAAGCTAACGATATGTAACAGCGGTGCTGATGTTTCTGCAGTGCCAGCAGTAAAATTCATACAATGTCGTAAAATTAAAACACTTGTGCTGTCGCTGGGTGTGCGAGAGGAAGCGAGATGGCCAGAGAGGGGCGTTTTAGATGTTGCTACAAAGTTGGTCGTGCAGCTTTTGGCAAGGCAAATCGCTTTGGCCCAGGAACAGAGAGACAGAGAGTCCTGAGACTCTGGCTCCTGTTTTGAGGCGACTCTGGCTCCTGGCTCCTGGCTGCTTCTTCCTGTCGCTCTTAGTTTCTTTTTTTTTCTACCCACTTGTTCTTTTTTTTGTCTATGCTGCACTTTAGCCAGGTTGAGGAGAGCTCTCGGGCGGGGGCTGTGGTTGTGGAGGGGGGCTTGGGACTGGCACCGCGGGCGTTCCCTCTAACAATTTGCAAGACCAAAAAACGAGCAGAAATCAAGTTGAGAGTGGCGCTGCAAGAAAGTAACTGTAACAACATGACGTCCGAGGCAACGTCGAGCCCGGCTTGCCCCTGGAACCGCACCGCACCGCACCGCAGCACAGCACCACCCTTGGAGCACAGCGCCGCCCGGGTGGCTCATCATCACCAGCCACAAAATGGGCTCAGAAATTGCAGCGTTGTTAAAAAGCGATTCAAACTGCAGTGGCCAGCACTTTGGGTGTCTTTTTTCAATGTTCACTGGCCAAAAAATTAACACTTGCCGTTATCAAGATAGAAATGAGCCAGCTGAGAGTTGTAATAACTATTGAGGGAATTTTAATCGAAATATTATAATATAAAGCTTCTTCCTTGGGTAAAATCCCTTAAATTTTCTTTGCTTCCTGAACGCTAATCACTCCCAAAATGGAGCTACTTAAACTAATAAACTGGAGCCGGGAGTTTGATTGTTCACGGCAGCAATGTCATCATCAAATATAAATGAACCAGTTTTGGGAACACGCCCAGTGCTGATAGCGGGGCATGAATCAAAAGCGAAACACACCCAGGCCGAGGGCAGAGAGCCGAATGTCCGGGAGTCCGAACGCGACCTCAAGACAAATACAGGCCGCTGAGCACACACAGGATACACGGGGCCACAAGGATACAAGGCTACGACAAGGCTACACTCAGATACGCAGATACTCAGATACAAATGGCACCACACACGCATACTAACGAAGTGACACGGCATTTTAACGGCCGCCGCAGCGGAGCACAGATTAGGAATGTCAATATTGGCCACAAGGACTGCGACGAGCGGCAGGATATACGGTGCGGGGGGACGAGCAAGGAGTCGGAGGTCGAGTGGGCGGGCCAGACAACTGGCACAGTGTCTGGTCATGTCTTTTTGGCCGTTTGGTAATGTCGAGAAGCTCGACAAATGACGTCAGGAGTGGGCGTGATCAAGCAGGAGGCAGGGAGCAGGTTGCAGGATCAAGGGGTACGACATGCGGAAGCGCAAGAAGGCGGATCCCTTACAATGCAACACTGACAAGACAGTCGCCCTTCGATGGAAGTCCTTTTTTTGAGTGATAATGTTAAGAAGGCAAGACAGCGGGGGAAAAAGGGAAACAACTATTAATTTTTAAAGTCTTTAGGGATAAAATAAAACATTTAATAAGAAAATGCTTTCAGGCGTAAGAGCTTGAAGAGCTAAGATCGACAAATTGATCAGATACCATTTTCTGCACATATCTTTTCAGTAAAAAATCCCATGTCCTTATATTTCCCAAGCTATTTCTTGATCACTTTGAATTACATTTTACCAATCAGTCAATTAAACTTCTCTTACGATTTTAAAATAGTAACAAAAGCTGATTTATAAACCACCCCCAAGATGCCAGGAAAGGCAAGGACAATCAATCAACTCAACACCTCGGCAGTCTTTATTTTTCGTACTTCATAAATACTATTTACCCAACCTTCTCTCCCCTTCCAGCATAGATTTTAATGAGGCATAACAGATACACGCATAGATATGGAAACGCAATAAAATCGACACTTAATCATGACCTCTCAACGGGGCCCAGAGTTGACAAGTGGCACTGCATATTTCATTCAGAGAGAGCTGCCTATCGATAACCCGGCATTATCCCGACTTATCTTACTCGCAAGGATATGATGGGAGGAGGCAAAGCGATGCCGACATGGCCATCATCTCCATCATCTGCCGGGGAGAAAGCAGCATCCCGATGTCTGTTATGTTAGTGGGAAAGGCCAAATCAATTTAACACTTTCAACTAAATTATTCATTTTGCATAATAATTTTCAAATCTGTCAAAAATGTACACTCGCACACAGCCGCACACCCACACACCTTCCGATCCAAAAGGCTTTCAGCGGCGTCTGCACTTTCACACGCTCCGGAATGGAGGCGGGGAGGCGTTTGCGGAACGCTTTCCGAAAAAGCACTCAAATAATTCCCGAGCGTAAGCTAAACCAGCGCAAAGTTGCCGAGAGAGCAGCTCACACAACAATAGCAAACGGAAATTGAGGGGCAAGGGTGGGAGAAAGGGGTGGCTGGAGGTGGTGGTGTAGTGGTGGGGAGCTTGGGGAAAATGGAAAACCCTTTAACCGTGCGTAGGCTCCATCCACCGTTGCCGCCGTCGCCGCCAAGCGTTGCAAATTCTGTTAAGCGAAAATTTCATCAACGGCAAACGGGCAGAATTTTCATTCGCCATTCAGACAGCCCAGCCCAGCGTCGCGCCAAGAACGTTCGTTGTCAAAATGAAAGGAAAATGTCTCATAAATCCTTTTAATATTAAATGAGCTCGTTCTACGAGAGCGGGGGAATTCGGGGTGGGGAATGGGGAAAACTCGGGCAACGCACACACTTAAAATTATGTGGCTAATGGGAGCAACTTGCCTGGAAATTGCGCGCGGAACTGCGGAGATGTCTCGAATCGGCGACACATGTTCAGCGACAAAAGGAAAAGCGGCGGAAAAGCGAGGAAAAAGAGGGGGAAAACAGGGGTTGGGGAAAGGCCGAAGGACCGCGGCACTCTGCCAATTGTCATTAAATGTAATTTTTAAACCTGTTAGCGCATGTGTGCCATAAAATGTAAGGTTAAAAAGGGTTTTTCTTTCGGGCCTCCACCTAGGATGTCCTTTTTTTTATTATTTGCGTTGCTGCCATTTGGTTTTATTGTGAAATTAGTCGGCTAAAGCGGGTTTATTAAAGTTTGCCCCGAAATTCCTGATGCGTTGCCCAAATTTCGAGCCTTGACGGCAGCGGCGTAGGGTCACACCGGGGGTGAGTTTCAACGACAACAATTTGTAACATTTGCCGCACTTCCCGCAAGAATTTTGCCGCCGGGGCAGGACCGGGCAGGGATTGGTTGCTGCGGCCCACTCGGAAAAAGAGCTTTAGCATCATTCAAAGTGACAAATTATCCATGCAAATTTTATACAAAATAAAAAGGGGTGTACCAAGGAGACTCTCCGCAAGGCAATCCTTTCCGCCTGCCGTCGCCGTGGGAAAAAGTGTTGCATACTTATGAGTGCCGGCGAAGAGCGTGTCGAGTCGGCCTGAAATATGAGCATTGATAGAAAGTTTGACAAATGCCAAAGGATGCCATTTTGAGGGGCAGATAAGGAGGAAATACATAACAAGGCAGCTTACTCAAGCATTATCTTTGTTCATTTCCCCCAAACACTGCTCAGAATAAGCGGTGTTGCTTTAATAATTTATATATGTTTATAAGATTCTTAAGGGATTGGAATGCGGTAGAGCTTAAGTACTAAAATTGTATATTTAAATAATAAGAACGATATTGTATTTTGTGTGCTATTTTTTACTTATTTGTTTACAAGAAGTATAAGGCCTCGTATGCTTACTTTAAATATAATAAGCCCTCTTTTTTCTTAAACTTTTTTCTCTTTATTTTTGGATCTCTAATTCTTTAAATTTTTTGAAATTTTAAAAATCAAATTAAGCAACATTTTTATATCAAAGTTTTTACTGTGTTCAAAAATCTCTGTTCCTGTAAAAGAAGTTCATGTGAATTGACTTATTCAACTCACTTGCTGCCCCTTGGCTTTCTCTCTTTTGTGGCATATTAAAAATGTATTATTCGAGGACCTACATTTTCGCAGTGCACGTTTCGGGTATCCTGGGCATCCTTAGTTATGCATAATTCGATATGCTCCATCAATGCCGCATTTTGCGTTCTCCTATCTCTGTTTTTGTCTGGCTTTCAATTAAAATGACCGCAATCGCACACAGGCAAAGGCAGACGGGACAGGATACACGCACAGCATACACCCTCGTCCACTCAGACACATACACACAGATACACATACACATGTGGTTCTGATCCCAAACAAAATTTGTGCAATTTCCGTTACTAATACTTTTTGGTCAATTTCCTTCGAAATTTGCTTGGGCAGGACAAAAAGCGTTCCTTCGTTCGTTCGTCTTCCTTGTTGATTTATTGCCATGACAGAAGGAGCTCCCAATGCCGTGCGCCAGCCTCCGGTTGCTCCTTAATTTCGTTGATATTTATGCGGCAAATGTCCTAGCGAACGTAGCCAATAAACACGTTCCTGCTGTCACTGACAAGGGATAATGGGGGCTGGTTCATAGAGAAATCAGCATTTGAATATGCCCAAGGGAGCGGAGGGAAGCTGGCCATCAAAGGGAATGCAAATGCAGGGCTTGAATATCCTGTGAAGTCCTGCTTTCCTCCTCCTTCTTTTTTTTTGTTGCTGTCCAACTTAAACTTGTAAATCAAATGAAATATATGGCCGGCAAATAAATACATTTTCGGAGATTGATGCCAAAGAGTTGAGCTCGAAAGCGAAGCGAAACCAAACTGATCTCAGCTGAGTTGGCATTTTAATGAGCTTCCATAACAGAAACTAAAATGGCGCATCGTTCACAAATTGGTTGGGGCGGCAAGGACAGCGACAACGAGAACGACAATGGGGGAGAAAGTCCTGGCAAGTCACCTTATTTATGCATAACAATAATGAATATTATACAACAAGCCCGAAATGTAATTCTGTGTAATTAATTATTAATTTATGCGCATACATTTAACTCACACGCATTGTCGTCGACAGCAGGAGCAGCAAAGGCAGGAGCAAGGACCAGGACACATGTGTGTGTATGTGTCTCCTCTTCTCCCTCTTGCTCTCCCCCTCATCCTGCGAGTGTGTTTGGCATTGGCATCCTGGCACAATGGCGGCTGGCGGATGCGGAAACTGTTTTGCTGCCGTTGATGCCGATGCCATAGAGAAGCCCCGGCCATTGTTGCTGCCGATGCCAAGCTTACCCATTAATTGGTACCACTAATAAGTTGATCGGGCTTTAAGGAGGCAAGGACCTCTTGCAACTTCATAAAACTTTACTAGAAAACTATAGGAAAGCTGGAAGCTTGTCTTGTTCCTTAATATTGTACAAATTATACTTCTACGAGCTTTGATTTAAAATTTCTGAGCTTTCTTTTATTTATATTTAAAACTATAATATTAATTTCTGTTTGTTATACATAAATTATTTTATTCTAAAGAATTAATTTCAAAAAAACTTAATCCTCAAATTCTATATTTTTACCAATATAAATATTTGTATTCTAAAACATTAATTTTAAACATTTAAAGCAAAATATTAAATATTAAATATTAAATTCTACACATT
>VNJS01014551.1:0-43613 GCA_008042575.1 Drosophila watanabei
AGCTCACTTCTTTCATTATAAAGGGCTTCCATAATAATCTTCAGACAGATGTCATTTATACTGATTTCAGTAAAGCATTTGACTCTGTTAACCATCCACTTCTTGTTAGGAAACTCGACTTAATTGGGTTTCCGGATGATCTTCTTAGATGGATTTCAAGTTATCTTATTGGCAAGACGCAAAAGGTCCTCTTTTAAAGCAGCTTGTCGAATGTTCTCCGGGTTACATCTGGAAGTCCCGCAAGGAAGTCATTTGGGTCCCCTATTGTTTACATTATTTATTAACGACCTTCCCAAAGTCTTGATTAACTCTAGAGTCCTTATGTACGCTGATGACGTTAAGCTTAGCCTACAATATAAGGACGTTGTTTGCCAGTCTGATTTACAAACAGATCTTGATAACTTTCAAACATGGTGCCGGCTAAACTTATTAAACTTAAACGGCTCTAAATGCAAGCTAATGACATTCTCTCGTGTCGTTCCTAAGCTTGCGACTTATACGCTGAACTGCTGCTCATTAAAAAGAATTCATATAGTTGATGATTTGGGAGTTCGCCTGGACCCCAAACTCGACTTCATTGAACACATTTCGTGCATGGTAAATAAAGCCATAAATAAAACGGTGGTCGAAAGAATTCAATGACCCCTACGTTACTAAAACATTATATACCTCGTTAGTTCGTCCTATCTTAGAATATGGATATTGCGTATGGAATCCTCTGTATGGAGGCCACAGTAATCGCATCGAATCTGTTCAAAAGAATTTTTTACTTTTCGCTCTACGCGGTTTAAACTGGGATGCAGACCGTAGATTACCGTCATATTCTAGTAGACTCCTTCTAATAAACTTACCTTCCTTAGCCAATCGTAGAACGATGTTAAGCATTACCTTTATTTTTAATCTTATTTGCGGTGACGTGGAAAGTGCTGACCTGTTAGGTCAGCTAAATTTGCATGTTCCGAGTAGAAACACTAGATCCTATTTGCCATTAGTCTTGCGCCAATGTAGAATTTCGTTTGAATTTCATGAACCCTTTAGAGTCTTATGTGCAAATTATAACGATTTCTACACAATAACATCTAACGTAGATAGCCTTCCTAGACTAAAAACCTTAATCCTAACCCACTTAATACGTATGCAAACAAACAACCAGGCGGCACGCCAGTAGTTATTTTCCTCGTGTTCCATTTTTCTATTTTTTCCATCGCGTCCACTAACATCTAACCCAAACAGGGACGTGCTTGGTGTCGATGGGCCACTTGAGTGTCATCAACGTCCAGTAAAAAATGTTATGAATCCCAGCTGATCTGGAATTATGACCTGTGGCAGACGGGGAAAATCCCTCCCCGAGATGACTGGCTAGCCAGCCTTGCCCCATCAGAAAAAGCAGGCCGTAACATAATGGGGCCCAATGGTCAAACAAGGAGTGGCGGAGGTCCTTCAAAAAAGAACATTCGCACCCACACGCGGGAGACATAAATAAAATAAATCCAGTCAAGTTAGGAAATTCAAGTGGCCCGGCAATCCAGGTTTGAAAGCGATGCGATGGCTTACGTCGGCAATCAAAAGTCGAACATAATTGCTCGCCGCGGGATAACCTGGGTTGATGGAAGAAAAGACCACAAAGTAAATGTTCGTTTTGTTGTTTGTTTTGTCGGAGACTCACCTGAGAGCGGATATCTTTCAAGAAGAGATGGGAAGGCACTAGCGGCGACAAACGCCAGCTAGGAGGCTCCCAGTCGATGCGCGATGGGTGATAAATAAAGAAGGGCTCCTGCTAGATACGACGCGGATGTGCGCGAGGAAATGGCCGGTCTGCGGATGGCCCATGGGAACACAGGGTTCACCATGCGAGGCATCCGGAACGGCTAAAGAACTCGCAACATCCGCGGCGTAATTGGACAGGATGCCAGCAGGTAGGTGAGCGCCCTCGATGCCCTGTCTTCCGAACAGAAGATAGTGGATCAGACGGAGCTCGCGATTTAGTAGCATCTATCCCGGTGCTAGGCTGATGTCTCAGGAAAGGCAGGTGGTGGTTGGCTCCGTTTAGGCGTCACTCTTTTTCCCCCTCTTTGTTGTCAAAACTGAATCTTGTTGAGTTGTTTTCGTCTAGAAAGAAAACGAATAACGTGTTAAGTGTTAGGTGTATAGTATAAAATAGATTAGGTGTTCGAAATAGGTTGATGAGTAGAAATTATAACTTGCGATCGAAAGCGGATAAGATGACCACTAGAACTCCTCCGTCGGAGGTCCACAAGGCCGAGAGGATGAAGCAGGTAGCATGTGGCGTGTCGGGAGATAGTTGGTCTATTTCTCCACCCCGTGGAATCCCAAGTGAGATCGCTTCCTCGGTCAACGCTGCGGTGGCCCAGGCGCACGAGACACACAGGGCGGCGGCGGCGTCGGATAACGTCAGCCGGACACGCCAGGAGGAGATACGCCGTGGATTTATCAAGATGATGGCCATGATTAACGAGGTGGTCCAACCGTTGAAGGAGACGGCAGCCGCTATCCGGTCGTTGCAGCAGCAGTCGTTGCGGGCGGACGTCGGAGCCGACGGCGGAGACGGAGGTTTCCGACGCCAAGTGGCAGGAAGTGCCACGGGAGCGTACCCCAAGGCCAAGCCAGAGGATGAAGAGCCGAAGAAATCGCCACCCAAGCCGCCGAGGTCACGCAGCGGCCACTCGGATATGGAGGGTGACGTCGGTTGGAATCCAGGCGGGCAGCAGCTGCAGAGAAAGGGCGGTCATGCCGGCATGGGTTTCGACGCCGGAGGGTATCCGGGATGGCAGCATCAACGATTCCAGGCGGCTTATGAGGCGCAGCCGAGCAACAGCTAGGGTCTCCGGGATCCTGAAAGGAGAGATGCCATTAGAGGGGTCCGAATAAAAAAATGAGAAAAATTCTTCGACGGCGACCCGAACAAACTTGCCGTGGAAAATTTCGTTTTCCGGGTGGAGTACCTGAAATGGCAATCAAGGTGTTCCTGGGACCAGGTGCTGGGTAGCTTCTACCAGCTGATGCGAGGCCAGGCCGCCGAGTGGTATTGGCAGTACGTCGAGGAAATTCCTCCGCAGACGTGGGACGACCTAAAAGAGAGTTTGGTGGCTCGATTTCGGGGCAGAGGCGGCGAGTTCGATAGGAGACGAGTGCTTCATTACAGATGGCAGCAGCAGGGCGAATCCGTGGAGGAGTACTTCCGGGCGATGCGCCGTTTCGGTAACCGATTGCTGACACCCCTACCGGAGACGGAGATGATCAAGATTATAGAAATGGGACTCACCGACGAAATCGCCAGATTTGTTTATGCCATGCGCGTATACAATGTGGAGCAGCCGCGCGAAAAGTGCCTGGAGGTGGAGGATGCCTTTATGAGGCGGGAGATCAGACCCGCATACCGCGGTCCGGCAAAATTTCCTCCAGGCGGACGCCAAGTGGAAGAAGTGTCGGTTGTCGGACGGCGAGGCGGAAGCAGGAGAGGCGTGCGTGAAAGAGGTTTCACGGCCAAGGCTGACCTGCTGGAACTGCGGGCAAGTCGATCATGGTTTCCGCGACTGCCCATCGCCCGAGCGGAAGATTTTTTGTTTCCGTTGCGGAAAGCCAGAAGTGGTTACTCCGAGCTGCCCGGTATGTGCGGGAAACGGAAGGATGAGCGTCGGGAAGGTGGGAGACCCGCGCTCGAGATACAAGCCCCTCCACAATTAAACCCGCCGTTGATGGAGTCCAATATTTCTCTTAGGATAAGTAATAAATTAGGGTTAAATAAAACTAAAATCACGAACAATAGTTTTATTTACCGGCAGAAGAGCGCATGCAGAAGTATTTGGAAGTCCGGAACAGGATATTCCGCAGCTATCAGATAGACGGGATGCGGAGCGTCAGTCGGAGGCTCTTGAAGGCCAGATCCCGGTTTCGACAAAGGCACCAGACACGCCGAGCCGTGGTGGAAGCCGTTCGCCGAGGGATGGGAAGTGATTCCAGGGCCTTCGCGGAGGTTTTTATTCAGGGCAACCCTGATTCGGGACTGCTGGACACCGGCGCGTCCGTGAATGTCCTCGGGAAAGGAAGCCGAGAGTTACTGGAGGAGATCGGCGTGGAGATGGTGAAGTACCTGTCCATCGTGAAGACTGCTGCGAGAGATGCCAGATCCATTATCGGAAGAGTACATGTGCCAGTGTGGTTTAAGGGGGTAGAGAAGAGGCTCACCTTTTACGTATGCCCGTATTTGGAGCACTCAATGTACCTAAGGATCGATTTCTGGAGGCGATTCGCTTTAGCACCGGCTATCCTTGGAGAAGTGACAGCATCAAGCCCGGAGGCCAAGAATGCAGAAATCTGGGACGCAACAAATCCGTGGCTCGATGGAAAGGCCTCCAAGGAGTCCGTGATCGAGGAGTGGGATCTGGAAGAGAAAGAGAAGGAACAATTAGAATTAGTTAAAGCAGAGTTCCTAGCCTTTGAGGACGTCGGACTAGGGAAGACAGCAGTGGAGATGCACCGGATCCAACTTGTAGAAGGCGCAGAACCTTTCAAGGACCGGCATTACCCTCAGTCGCCAGCGATGCAGGAGATCGTGTGGGCTGAAGTCGACAAGATGTTTGAGCTGGGTGTGATCGAGGTCAGCGAGAGTCCGTGGAGTAACCGCACGACGGTGGTGCGAAGGCCGGACAAGAACAGGTTCTGTTTGGACGCGCGTTAACTTAACCAGCTCACAGTGAAGGACGCGTACCCGCTGCCCAGCATCGAAGGAATCCTGTCCAGGATTTAACAGACCCACTTCGTATCAAGCGTCGATTTGAAGTTCGCCTTCTGGCAGGTGGAGTTAGACCCCGAGAGCCGCCCTTACACGGCACTCACGATAGCGGGGAGGCCCTTGTACCAGTTTGCGGCGCAGAGGCTCTGCCGGCTAATGGACAACCGGCTTATCATCTCACCGGACTTTGAAACGCACCTACGGTATCTTCGACTTGTAGCAGATTGTCTGAAAAGAGCGAATTTAACGATTGAGTTAAAGAAATCGAAATTTTGCTATAAGGCCCTGAAATACCTGGGGTTCGTCATCGGTGGAGGGACACTCCGGATGGATCCGGGACGAATAGTGGCTCGGATTCCCGAGCCAAAATCCGTAAAGGAACTGCGAAGTGTCCTGGGAACCGCTGGATGGTATCGCCGTTTCTTTAAGGATTTCGCTGCCATGGCAACACCACTCACGAACGCCCTAAGGAAAGGAAGGAACATGCGGCTGGTACTGGACCAGGAGGCCAAGAACGCGATACAGGAATTGATGACGGCTCTTACCTCTGCCCCTGTGCTGGTCCACGCAGATTTTAAGCGGCCGTTTTTCGTCCAGTGCAACGCTTCACACCATGGGGTAGGAGCGGTCTTATTTTAGCACGACGAGAATAAGAACGAGCGTCCGATAGCCTTCTTCTCTGCGAAGCTGAATAAACATCAGATTAATTATTCTGTCACAGAGGAAGAGTGCTTGGCAGCAGTACTTGCAATAGAGAAGTTCCGGCCGTACGTAGAGCTCATGCCGTTCACGGTGATCACCGACCACGCCAGACTGAAGTGGCTGATGACCATGAAGGACCTGAGTGGACGCCTGGCACGATGGTCACTCAGACTGCAGAGTTTTGATTTCCAGGTTTCGCACCGGAAAGGAGCCGACAACGTGGTGGCCGATACACTGTCCAAATGTGTCGAGGAGCTGAGACTTGACGCAGACGATGCTCTCGGGTTCGTCACGACGGAGTTCGAATCTGCGGAATGCAATGAAATTCGGGATGAGATACGGGAGAATCAGGATCGCGTACCGGATGTTCGCGTGGAAGGCAATTTAATCTTCAAACGTCTCGGATTCGGCAGATTAGAGTACGCAGTCGAAGAAGGGACGTGGAAGCTGTGGATTCCAGCCTCGCTGACAGCTGGGATGATTAAAACGGCTCACGATGAACCGACGTCAGGACACGGAGGCGTGAGAAAACCCTGCAACGACTCCAGCGGCAGTACTACTGGCCGGGGATGATGGTGCAAGTCAGAGACTTCGTGGGACGGTGTGAAAAAAGCAAGGAGATGAAGGCTCCTAACTATCGCACGCAAGTCGGGATAGGGCAGGAGGTGGTGACGGAAAGGCCATTCCAGAAGCTCTATATTGATTTCCAGGGAAAGTATTCACGGTTCAAGCGAGAAAAGGCGTGGATACTTGTCGTCGTAGATCATTTCTTAAAGTTCACCTTTCTGAAGTCAATGAAAGAAGCCACCGCCGCGAACGTCATCGAGTTCCTGGTAAAGGAGATATTTGATAAATTTGGCGTACCAGAGACGATCCATTCCGACAACGGAAAGCAATTCATCTGCAAATCCTTCCAGGACAGGATGGAGGCCTATGGAGTCCGACACATGTGAACGTCAGTATACTCCCCGCAAAGCAACGCCGCGGAGAGAGTGAACTGGACCGTTCTGGCGGCTATTCGAACTTACCTCGAACGAGACCACCGTGACTGGGACGCGTTTCTCCCCGAAATTGAAGTCGCGATCCAAAATTCGTTTCACGAGGCAACGGGCGTACCCAGTTCTTCGCGGTGTTTGGCCAACACATATACCTCCACGGCAGCTGCTACAAATTGGCCAGAAAGCTGCAATCGATGACGGACCATGAAATCGCAACGTTAAGTAGCCAGGACAAGCGTCAGATCATCCGAGAACGCATCAGCCAACACCTACATCAGGCGTATGAGCGGAGCAGCCGCCAGTATAACAAGCGCGCTCGTGAGTTCCACGCCAATCCGGGCCAAGAACCGTCGAAACTTCACCCTGAGCGACTTCAACAAGAGCTACAACGCGAAGTTCGCACGCAAATTTGCGAAATGCCAAGTCGTGCGGCCAGTGGGGAATAATATGTTTGAGCTGGAGGACCTGGCGGGGAAGCCTATTGGCATCTACCATGCCAAAGATCTGCGGTTATAAGACTAGGACGACGACGACAAAGAAAAATAATATTAAAAATAGAACAGAGTAGGACAGACGTGGGTGTGTGCTACGTTGGGGTACCCAGGAGCTTGGGGCAAGGGCCAGCCGCCGGTAGTATACCGCGGAAGGGCTAGGTACTGTCGTCACTTTGTTTTCATTCTGTTTGTTTATGTTGTTATGTTTTGAAATATGAATGCTCGCGAGCTTCCTCTTAGCTTCCTCTTCGATAGGCAAATTTTGCGTGGTGTTGCATTTTGACGTTGATCGATAGCCGCAGGCGAAAAAATCGCTTGGAATGCGCACCGAAACGAAGTTGGCAGGTCCATAGGAGGGAAAAGTGGAAGATATGTGGAGCAGAGGGGAAGTGTGGGACATATGTGTCGATCGATACGGAACTGTAGCCTTGAAAACGGTTCTCGACCTTGACTTAGAGAGAGGCGAAAAAGTGGGAAAAGGAATCGGCGGGAACCGAACTCATAAATAGGGCAACTCAACGGCCATTTTAGTTAAACCGCACACGAGTATCGTGATCCACGGGCGGAGAATAACGAACGTGTCGGTTGAGTGTATGTAGTGTCGAAAAATAAAAATAAACGTGAGTCGAGTGGTAGTGGAGGTGAAAGCTCCAAATAATCTTTAGTGAAAAGTTGCAGGAGGAAAGCCAGGAGTAAGGAACCCTGATCCGGAGATCGAAGGATCGGACGTTAGAGGACCGGAGGGAGACAGAAGACCGTGCCACGAGCCCGTGCTCTCCGAAAGCAAATTTAAAGCTTACCAATCCTTCAAAATATAATTACTTGATTATTTATTTATTGATCTATTTATACAATTATTTAATTATATAATCAATTATTTATTTATTTATTCAATTATTTATTTATATATTTATTAATTATCTATTTATTTAATTTTTATTTCTTACCCTTTGTGCCAGTGCTTATTTATAGAAACAGGTTGTTAATTTGTCTATACGTGTGTTATTTATTTATCTATTTAATTGACCAACGCTTTGCCATAAAAAAACATAAAACACAAATGTCATAATATAAGACAAAAAAGACAATACAAGCACCTAAACAACTTATAATAATTAACTAAAAAGAGACTAAAATAACAAAAAAAAATAGATTAAAAATAATTGAAATAATAATTGAGCAAACAAATTTAAACTTAAATGTAAAGAAATTTCAAATTCAACAATTTAAAAAAAATCCGAACCTCAGTGCAAGCAAATCTTAATTCTATATACATTTTAAAACTATATAAAATTCTGCAGCGAGTGGGGTAATCCTTGTAGGTGTATGAAACAGTAAAGATATCCAAGACCCGTCTCAGCCCCTGATCCCTGTTTGGAGCTCCAAGTAGGTAGGAAGATGTGCTGAGTGAGAAAAGAAAGGGATTAATTATGTTAGATTAAATTCGTATTTTCACCAAATTTATATATTGATACCCGTACAACGTTTCGTTTCCTTGTCATTTTCCGTCGATTTGTTTTGATTCTGTGTGAATTTTTAATCTGACCCATGCGGTGCTGAGGATTGGAAACGTAAACAAAGTTGTCCATTAATTTAAGAACGTGAATATGTACAACGAGTAAATTTGTAAATATTATGGATTGCTGAGTGTTTTGAATTGGTGGGGGAAAGATGATCGGATGAGCCAAGGACCAGGATGAAGCCACCAGAACCACTTGCCAAGGGAGAATCCAACTGGAATGTCGTGGGTTCCAGTAAGGGAGGGTGCGTCTAGAGGTGCTTCCAACCATGCCCCGAGCCTAAGTATGGGAGATAAAAAGGAGTTTGTTAGTTGTTTTGTTCCGATTGTTTAGAATTCCAGTTTTGTTAACGTTTTTTTTTTTTTTTTGTTAGTTTTTATGTTGTGAATTCCAGCTGATCTGGAATTATGATGCGACTTGCGGGCAGACGGGGAAAAATCCCTCCCCGAGATGACTGGCTAGCCGGCCTTGCCCCATCAGAAAAAGCAGGCCGTAACATGGTATCTAAAAGTAGATGAAAATTAGTTGAAAACTGACCAAGATATAATTTTTTTTTAATGTCTACACCATTCGTATGGCAACTTTATGATATAGTAGTCAGATTTTTATTAAATTAAAGCCGAAATTCTAAAATATTATTTAATGCTCATAGGCATGAGTAAATAAAGAAGTTATATATATTTTTTTTTTGTACAAATTTACGTATCGTTTGTGTTGCAGCTATATGATATAGTTGACCGATCCGGCTCGTTCCGAATTATATACAAGTGAGAGTATATAGAAGACTATCAGCATTGTTTCTTTTAGGTAGCTTAACACCGAGGGACTAGTTAGCGTATAATGGACAGACGGCTAGATCGACTCGACTGTTGATGCTTATCAAGTATATATACTTTATAGGGTCGGAAATGCCTCCTTCACTGTGTTGCAAACTTCTGACTGAATTTATTTCACCCTGCAAGGGTATCAAAATACACAACTTATAATTTTTGTTTGAAACTTAAACATATACAAAAGAATTAACAATTTATAAGTATTTTTAGCACTTTTAGTTGTTTTAGCACCATCTAGGAGTCGCACTGCGACACGGAATGTGGCAAAAGGAGAGCGGCAAAGAGATCAACAGACCTTTCTGTCAACTTTTCCTTGTTCTACCTACCGCCACATTTTTGGTATCCAGATCTTTCTTTTCTAATCATATCGTCAAAGGGTGCGCTTGAGAAAAAATATATCCTAAGTTTGACTTTGTGCAAATTAATCTCAAGCAGCGCGTAAACAGGAGACAAAAAAACGATTTATATATAAAGCGCAGCGCGGAGTTCTCTAGCTGGTATGTTTTTAAAGCTAAGATTTTGGTTAATATCAAATTTTGCTGTGAAATTTTTGTTATTAGGCTTGGTGCCTAATAAAAAACTTTATTTTGGCCAAAAATAATTTGGATAACAATTTAGTGGAATTTGGCGAATGAGAGGAAAATAGAAGTAAGCACCGAATTCCCCGAAGACTGACTACAAAACGCGGCCCCAAATTGAGTTTTTCTGGATTCCCGCAGTACCGCCTTAAAGTGCGTGTTTTAATGAAAAATGATCTACAAAGTATCGCGGCAGCGCAAAAAAGACGTTTTTTTATTGAAAAGGGAACAAATTGTGTGTGTTCCTTTGCCTTGAAACCCGAAATTTCGCCAAGTCCAATTAAAGTCCCTAAAGGCCATATAAACTATTAAAAATAATGTCCCGAAAACTTTCATAAAATGCACAAAATTATATAAAAAAAGGAAAAAATTGCAAAGAAAGGAAAAGGTTAAGGAGCAGCGAAAAAATCATCAAGAGTTTAGTTAAGTTTTAGCAACGAGTCCTCTAAAGCATAGATTCAAGAATATTCTTTTACCTTTGCACATTTATATTATATATATTCTTTATCGTCAAAAGACGAGTTGATCCAGCCATGTCCGCCTGTCCGCTTCTTAATTTATACGCAATCTAGTTCCTCAGCTTTAAAGATATATTAATGAAACTTTGCAGCTGGTCAATATGTCGACACTGGCCCTTTCGAAAGAATATGTCATATAGTTGCCATAGGAATATTTGGGAGATTTTTTAAAAAATGTATAAACTTACCGTTTTTATCACATCTTTATCAATTCTAGATAAAGGCATTTCCAGAAAAGGTCTACCGCGACCGAAGCGTAAAAAGTTCTCTAAAATGATTTTTATTAACTTAGTTATATAAGACAATATCCCAATTGATAAAGTTTGAACGATTTTATTATTATTATTCTAAAACAAATTTCAAATGTATATTCGCGCAAACGCGATTTTTTATGATTTTGATAAAAACTTCTAAAAAGAAACAATATGTTTCGTTTATTTTCGAATATCAATAGAAGAAGGCGAAGAGTCGAAATAAAATGGATATATGCTCTTCTAATTTCCTTTAATAATAAAAAAATAATATTAAAAGTATGATGAAAGTATTGTCATTTAAAAATTGTTTCTTTTAAATAACTCGGCACACTTCGCAGACTTTTTAAAGATGACGTACAATCTCACTTCTGTTTTCTGTAAACGTTAATAAGTATATAAAAATAGGACAAACACCTCCTTTCCTTTTAAGCGAAAGACAGGCAAATCATAATATATGTCCTCTATATATAGTTGTATAATATTAGGCTTTAGCTATTGTTATTATTGGCTATTATTTGTTTTTGTTTTTTTTTTCGTAATAACATAATGGCCATGCGGATAAAAATTTGTATGCGAAAAATGATGAAAGGCAAAATTGAGTGGTTTAAATACGGTTATGTGAATTTGGTGATTTCTGCCCTGTGACTAAATGACTTTTTTGTGTCGCTTTTACTGTAAACTAAAAGAAAAGTCAATTCTTTAGTACATTGGTACACAGAGAAAAAAAATAGTATCTAAATTTCCCGGTTTCAGATGTGGCACCTCGCTTTACTGCGACATGACCGACAGGAATGCTCGTGCGCCAGACAGTTAGCACAGTACTTGTTGATCTGTACTGCGCGGAGCCGCTTCATGGCCGGCAGCTGAAGAAACCGCTGGCAGCTTCTCAGCGCGTGGAGTCCCCTGCAGACTCGGCATCTGTAAGCCTGGCTTCCGGGCAGGCGGCTTGGTGGGTCGTTGGAGCCATGGTATATGCGGATCTGAATAATGGATGGATAAATATGGAAAAAATAAAAAAAATGAAGTGTTATGGATGGGGATGATCAACACACATGGACGAAAAACACATGACGACGTAGGATGACACCAACTTAGGACTAATAAGATGTCAGTTGGAAGGATTAACGTATTGAGGAGTCACTGTGATCGATGGGGCCGTCTATTGGGAGATGAATCGTCTTCGCTACTGGCCGTCGGAAGACGCCCCGTGTTGTGCCACTCTGACCTTGCCGTCTCCGCCAGGACAGACCAGTTGGATACGCCCAAGCCGCCATTCGTTGGATGGCAAGTTCTCTTCTTTAATCACGACCATGTCTCCGGCCTGCAAGTCGCGCGATGGAAATTTCCATTTGTTCCTTTTGTGGAGCTCCTTCAGGTATTCCTCCTTCCAACGCACACAGAACTGCTGATGTAGGGCTTTCAACTTCCGCCACCGATTGATTATGGAGCTTGGATTCTCTTCAATCTCAGGCTCCGATACCACCAGAAGTGGTCCACCGATTAGGAAATGCCCCGGACTCAGGGCCACAAGGTCTGTGGGGTCTTCGGAAATGGGCGAAATAGGCTTGGAGTTCAAACAGGCCTTTTCGCAAGGAGGGTAGCCAGTTTTTCGAAGGTGTACTTCCCTGCGTGTCAGGTTCTGGAGACTGTGCTTGCCTAGAACCAATGCTCCGACAAACGTTTTCCCGTTGTCAGAGTAGACGTGTTGTGGACAACCACGCCGAGAGGAAAAACGGGAGAAAGCCGCCAAAAACTTCTCTGTCGTCAAGTCGGATGTCGCTTCGAGATGGATGGCCCTGGTACTGAAACAGACAAAAACGCAGACGTACCCCTTGGTGATTTTGCAGGCTCGACCGACATATCTACTTATGTCGAATGATCCCGCACAATCCATGCCTTTATGAGTGAAAGGCCTGGAAAAAGTGGAGAGATTCCCCATCATCTGCCTTTGCAGGTTCTTTTTGTGTATGACACAAACTCGACAGGAGTGAATTGTTTCTTTAACCAGCCTCTGAAGCTTAGGGATCCAGAATCTGGAACGAATCAATCGCACCATTAACTGATTCCCCCCATGCAAGGATATGCGATGGGTAAAAAGAACTTGTAGCTTTGCGAATCTACACCGTGCTGGGATGATGATTGGATGTTTCTCATCATAACTGAGCATCTCAGATGCTTGGAGTCGGCCGCTAGCCTCAAGACCCCGTTTGCGTCCAGAAAAGGGTTTAGGTTATCAGTGAGCTGTATAGCTATACCATTCCTTTGGCATCTTTTCGCAAACCGGATCACGTAAGCTAGAACCCGCAAAGCTCTGTCGAAGGTTGAAAAACGCTCCAGGATATCCCCTACTGGGGGCAATGTGACGCTATGACATTTGATGGGGCGTTACTCAAGCTCAGTTTCCGGATGGCCTGATGATTCGCACGGCCACTGCTCCTGCTTGAGTGGCAACCAAGCCGGCTCGTGCCACCAAAGTGTGCTGTCCCTAAGCTCTTGGGGTGAGGCCCCGGCTTGCCAGATCAGCTGGATTGTCTTCGGATCGTACATGACCCCATTTGCTTTTGTTGGTGCGTTGTTCGATCTTCGCGACCGTATTGGCTTCGATTGTCGTCCAGGTGCACGCTGGCTTACCTAGCCATGCAAGAACTATGGCAGAGTCGGTCCAATAAAAAATCTCATAGGTATTTGAAGGCATTTCGGAAATTACTGCTGCTGCTAGCTCTGTGAGCAGCACCGCTCCGCACAATTCCAGACGGGGTATGGAGATGAACCTGACTGGAGCGACTCGGGTTTTGGACGTCAGCAAATGGCTAGACCAGGCGTCAGTCGTTTCAACTCGGACGAAAATAGCAACCCCATATGCGGCCTGTGACGCATCGCAAAACGCATGGTACTGCAATTTGGCTGCTGGCTGGAAACGCACCCATCTCGGAATACGAATTTTCCTCAGGGTTAGATACCCTTTTAGGAACTCTTGCCACTTGGTTATGAGATCGATGGGGAGCGGCTGATCCCAGCTTGGCTCCCTCAGCCAAATTTCCTGCATGAAAATCTTGGCTTGGATTACGAAAGGCGATAACCATCCTGCTGGGTCGAAATGCTTGGCTATCTGAGATAAAACCTCTCGTTTTGTGTAGGCCGTTTGGAGGGGAATCTCCATTGGAGTAAAAAAGAAACTATCGGATGTAACTTGCCAACGGATCCCCAGAGTCTTCGCCGTGCTGGCATCTTCCAGTTCAAGGAAGTCTGCACTCACCAAGTGTCTCTTTGAAATCGCTTCTAGGAGTCTCTTTGAGGTCCACTTGCGCAGTGGAAAACCTGCACTCTCGAGAGCCAGCGGAAGCTGATTAATGGCTAAAACTGCGGACTGCTGAGTGTGAGCACCAGCGAGCACGTCGTCGATGTACATGAAGTTAGAAATGATGTCACTGGTCAAAGGATATTGGCCTCGGATGTCCTGCGCCAACTGTTGTAGCACGCGGATAGCCAGGAAAGGCGCACATTTCACGCCAAAGGTGACTGTATCGAGCTTATAGTCACAAAACTCTCCGTTTGTGTTGCGGAAAAGGATTCTCTGGAAGCGCGTATGACCAGTATTGACCCGAATTTGTCTGTACATCTTTGTGATGTCAGCATTAAGTACAAACTTATAGAATAGCCATTTTAGAATCTGGATAGTAAGATCGGACTGCAGTACCGGCCCCGCATGAAGGATATCATTGAGGCTGTTCCCATTTGATGAGGGATTGGAAGCGTTGAACACGTCGTGGTGCTATCTGGTTTGAACACAGCGTGATGAGGCAAATAAAAATTGCTGGAATTGTTCGGAGAGACTTGCTGCATATGACCTAAATATAAATACTCTTGAATGACCGAGTCGTACTGCTCCTTTAATTAAACGTCCTTTTTCAATCGAATTTCATTCCGGAGCCAATGCAATGGGTCTGGAAAGTTCCAGATTAATGTTGTCCCGCTCCTTAAAGGGCAACAAAACAACATACCTCCCCTCCTCGTTTCTTCTGGTTGATTGGATAAAGTTTTTCTCGCAAGCCGAGGTGAAATTCTCGACTAGCTTCACTGGAACATCCTCCACCTCCCAAAACTTTGTGAGAATGCTGTCCAGTTTGGACTCTGTGACAGCCAATCGGGATGAAAAGGAACAGATTCTGCTTGTGGGACTCGTTGCAATGGGACCACACAGAATCCATCCGAATATGGTCTCTTGTTCAAGGAGTGTCCCGCAAATATTCGAATGCGAGCCGCTGAGAACGATCGATGGCAGGATATCGGCACCAATAAGCACGTCAATCTGCGAGCTTCGGTAGAAATTCGGATCTGCTAGTTGCAAAGGTGGAAGATCCTTCAAGGAATCCTCTGGGAGAGTAAAGGATGAGAGATTTCCGGCCAGTTATGGTAGCACATATGCAAAGGTTTCAATTTGAATATGGGGCTTGACAGGGGAACCTATGTTGAGTTGACAGCGCTTACGGGGCTGAGCCGCAACAGTAAGGTTTACTCATGAGACTTCAGCTTGGATGGACTCATAAGGCAACTTAATCAAGTTGAACAACCGTTCAGAGATAAAAGTTGCCTCGGAGCCCGAGTCAATGAGTGTCTGTGCTGAGTATTTAATGCCCAAATGGCAAATTTCTATTAACGCCGTACTTAGAAGGACTTCTTGAGTGTTAACGGCAAGAAAGGATTGCACATTCGATTGACTCGTAGATGGAGTGGACTGTATATATTGCTGGACTGTTGTGGATGAGTGTTGGTCAGGTATGACCACTGATTGGACTGGCGAGGGGCCGCTTCGATGCAGGAGTGTGTTGTGCCGCCCTCTGCACGCGTAGCAGTTATGCGTGCTCGTGCAGTCCCTGAGCAGATGCGTTCTTGCAAAACAGTTTAAGCACAACTTCTGCTGTTTTACGTATTTTTCCCGATCTGCGACTGACATTCGTAAGAATAGCGGACATATCCGGATAGGATGGTTGTCTTGTGCACAGAGTTTACAGGATTGTGGATTTACCGTAACCCTATTTTCAAAGGTTTGGATCGACCTATTGTCAGCCCGCAGTGGTCTGGATGGTGCGTTCACGTTTGGCTTAAGCTCTTCAATCGCCTCGAGCGTTCGATGACGATCCTGTAAGAAGGCTTTGAATTCAGCCCAGAGTGGAATGTCACTTACTGAGAAGGGACTGTTCCCATAGAGACAGCGTTAGCTTTGGCAACTTGGAAGAACACAGAAAAACAAGGAGGCAATCCCAATTAGTGGTCTCGATTTTAGCTATGTTCAGGGCCGTTAAACACCCTTGGATGGTGCTCTCCAAATGCTTCAAGGACTTGCCGAATTCCTGTGTGACAGAAGGTAAATTGAACAAAATCTTCAATTGACTGTTGACTAGCAGCCTCTTATTCTCAAACCGATTTTGGAAGTTGCTCCACGCTGATTCAAACCCATCATTGGTTAATAGAGATAAGGCATCAATGGATTTGGCTTCACCGCTAGTTTTTGAATTGAGATGGAACAGTTTTTCAACTTCTGAAAGCCGAGGATTACGTATATAGATGGCGGAAAACAGGTCCCGAAATGTGGGCCATTGAACATAGTCGCCATTAAAAACTTCGCACTCGACTGGGGGTAAGCGACACCCCCTCTGCGACGGCGCCGGATTGAAAGACTGATCAGACTGTTGCGGGCGTGAATCTTCGTTAAGGCTTGCTGCGCACCGCTCGTAAACGGTATAACAGTAATCATACTTGGATTGCAAGCCTGTTATTGTATCTGTGCAGTTTAGACTAGACAGAACTTCGGAACACGTCTCGTATTCCTTTTCAATCTTATCTCAGAGGGCTCTGATCTGCTCGAGTCGAACCCTACTCGTGTGGATGGACGGACTTGTGTCAGCAGGGGTGTTGACTCTGGCTTCTAACTGCTAACTGCTAACTGCTAACGGCTTCTAACTATCGGTTATGGTCATGAATTTCATTAGAGCCTTGTCACCTTCAGATTGAGCCATTTTCCCAGGTGCTCTAGTAAAGTGGGGTGACACGACTGATTTTGCCGATTTTGTGGATGGTATCGACCGTGGAACTAGGAGCGACGTGCTCGTGGCTTTAAGTGGAGTTGTGCTTGTCGATGGGCTTCGGCTTCGAATGGGATTTTCGCTTTTGGAAGGCACAGAGGATTTGCTCTTCGCCCTGACTCGGTGAGACGCTTCCGCCTTAGAAATGGTCAAAAGGGTTTTTGCCTCCTTACAGTCACCATTTGGCATATTAAGTTCTCGTTGGAGCCGAAGAATGTAAAGGCATGAGGTAGTCTATCGACATGAACGACGCTTAGGGACGCTAGACGAAGCGCATAAAAAGCACAAATTGATCGAGAGAAAATAAAATAAATAAATTAAAAAATAAATATAAATATTTATATGTTTATCGAGTTGAAATGCATAAATAAAAAATAATCGAAGAAAGATGGTATCGATTTTCACTTAATGCAGGGACGCTGAATAAAGCTTTTTAAAGAAATAATCGAAAAATTATATTTATCGATTTGAAAAATAAGATAATAAAAAACTTGCACGCTGGATTAAGCGTACCAAAACAAACTGATCGAAAATTATGTTATTGATAAAACTGGATAAAACACTTAAAGAAATATTCGAAAAAATTAATATGTTTATCGATTTGAAAATATTAAATAATAAAATCCTTGGACGCTGGATTAAGCGTACCAAAAATGATCGACAGAGATGTAATCGATTTCAAATTTATACAGGGGCGCTGGATAAAGCGTTTAAAGAAGTATGCTTAAAAAAATATAATAATATAAAATATAAAATAAATAATCGAAAAATTACGTTTGTCGATTTGGAAATTGTAAACTGTGTATAAATATAAAATACTAGCTCACACTAATATCGATAGGAACTATTGTATAGCATTGAGTAATCAATATATCGAATGGGTAATGTGATAGAGAGGAGGAGTTTTGGATCGAGAATTGAATAGGAAACAACGTGCATATATAAAGTATAAAATATTGTTACAAAAATCAGGTGTGGGGTGCAACCCAAGACAAAAATTACATAGCGAATATATGATGAAATATAGTGACATCCTAAAACATTCAAAAACTGAGCTAATTGACAACTGCGCAGCGCCGTAAAAAGTGGAATGAATAAAATTAAAGACAAATCCGTAGCGACAAACCTAGTGGAAACTATAGAGGCACGTAAACAACAACATAACATGATAGATCCTGAAAATTGAATGATTACAACCGGCGAATGATGAAATAAAAAACGTAGTTTCTCAGAATTTGTTGTTTGCAACTGGCGATACTAGGAACTTGCACGAGGGAGAAAGAGACAACGATAGTGTAGCATCAGGCTGCAGTTTGGCGCCAATGTATGGTGAAATTCTTGGAGAAGATGATGAAATAACTGAATACAATGAGACAATAAGACAGAACGTGCCGCGAAACAAGCCAATGCATGTTTTATCAAAAAAGGCAGAATATGTACAACTTGAGATGCAACATTTAAACAATTTGGAGAACCTGTACCTTGCTCGCAAGGAAGAAGGGACAAAGAGGACGAGCAAAAATGACGTCATCGATATGAAAGACGTAGAAGCCTTGATTAATTGTTTTTCGGGAGACGATGGCTACCCCATGATAGAATTTAGTATGATAGTATGATTGTATCATGGGCTACCCGATACGGCGTTCGATAAAAGATTTTGAAAACATTATGAACACTTATGAGGTACCAGATCAGCGCCGTTGGATATTTGCAAAGCGTATGTTAAGCGGATCAGCAAAAAACCCAAATGATTCATATGAATCCTCTGACGTGGACTGCCTTGTGCAAAGAGCTGCTAGCGGTTTTTGAGCAAAAAGTGACAGCTTGGGACGTGATAAAACAATTAAAAGCTAAGAAAAATCCCCAGATGAGAGCACCTTACAGTATTACATCGCTATGTGTGGCATATCTAAGCAAGCAAATTTGGCAGTCTCTGACATTATTCGCGCAATTGTTAATGGGCTCCAAGACAAGACTGGAGCTGCCACAGCCCTAGCCTTTTGCGAATCCTTGGATGAATTACGTAAAAAAATAATCATATATGACAAGTTAAAGCCTGCTGATCAGCTAGCGGTTCCTAAAAGCTCGAATAGCTCGAGCAACATAAAGATGACCAACAACAATCAACAAACCTTCAGCGAGAACCTACAGCCGTACGTTGCTTCAATTGTCGCAAATTGAAGCATGTGATGAACGAATGCAGACGCCCTAAGAGCAGTCAGGACCACCAATACCAAAACTGCCCAAAGAAAGGGGCGTCATCACTGTAGCTGCTGTACAAGACGAAGAGGCGTCGAATACTGAAGACCTAGCAGCCGTTCAATCTATTGTATCAAAACTATTGTATAGCATTAAGTTATCGATATATCGAATGGCTTATGTGAATAATATTATCGATAGAGAGGAGGACTTGGATCGAGAATTGAATAAATTATTAAATATTGTTACAAAATAAATAAAAAAAACTTCGACGCTGGATAAAGCGTGCCAGAAATAATCGACAGAGATGTAATCGATTTTAAATTAATACAAGGTCGCTGGAAAAAGCGTTTAAAGAAATATGCATACGAAAAATATAAATAATCGAAGAATTACGTTTGTTGATTTGGAAATAATAATAAACTTTGACGCTAGATAAAGCGTGCCAACAATAATCGAAATGGATGTAATTGATTTGGACGATATAAGTACGCTAGATATTGCGATGCAAAAAATAGTTGAAGCTCGTACAACAAAAAACCTCCACACAAAACTTCTTATTGAGAAAAGGTACGAAAAGTAATGCAAGCGTAAACGGCTCCTCACCAGACTGAACCGCTTATGGTTGTCGTTGCAACTTTAGCGTAAATAAATAATGAATATAGAAAAATATAAACGCTGCTTTTTATTTTTTGAGTTTAACTTTTGGTTTGTGTTTGTTTCACTCGTTTTTTTGTTTATTTTGTGTGGTTATGCTTTGGCTGCGGCGACAAGGTTAGATGCCGGTTTCCAACTTCCGGTCCAGCAGGAGCTCTTACATACGCACATTTTTGCTGATAGGAAGTTAGGTTTTATTTGTTCGGTTTTTTTTTGTTGTTGTTGTAAAGTGACATGTGGATGAACAATATTTACAAATGTTGTGGATGGGATTTAATTATGCTCCCTTTTATATGCCGCCGATCTATAAACACCCACAAGTAACCCTGCAGTACCAAAAATTTCTTCCCGGCCGATTCCTGGCGGCCTGTTCGAAAAAAACAAAAACAAATCGCATAGGCTTTGTTTTTTCGGTCTTCGGTTTTGTCTTGCTTCTAATCCTTTTTGCATTTTGCGTTTGACTGCTGCTGCATTCAGAAGTGTTTTGCGTATTAGATAAATTTCCGCAAAAGTTAAATATCATAATAAGGTAAGTGCAACTTATTTGAGTTTAATTTAAATATTAATTTTCAGAATTGATAAGCATCGATGCGAATTCAACCTAACTGTAACTGCGTGGGAAACTCATACGATTTGCGGAGTTTTCTTTTTACTTTAAATTGATACGTATATACATATGTATATTTCTGCAAAATGCTGCAATTTGCTATTTGTTTCTAGCATATGTATTTTATTTACAGATAGCATTAGTTGCTTAAAGGACCATCAGCCAGCAGAGGACGTCCCTGACACTAGGAAACAGGCAGAAATAATGCTAACATCGATGAAAACATAAAATTTTATAAATAAATATTTAAATAAGAATTAATTACACCGATTTTTATTAATAGGGGGAATTTTTAGGTATTTTCTATAGATTTTCTTCCTGGCGAATTCCTGCAGAATTACTGGCCAAATTCCTGGCGATTCTTTTTCGAAATTCCAATTGGTTTTCGAACTCACACAGGGATTCCGGGCGAATTCCGGGGAAATTCCGCAGGAAATTCCCGGCGAATTCCCGAGAAAATCCCAGAAAATTCGCCAGGAATTTGGCCAGTAATTCTGCAGGAATTCGCCAGGAAGAAAATCTATAGAAAATACCTAAAAATTCCCCCTATTAATAAAAATCGGTGTAATTAATTCTTATTTAAATATTTATTTATAAAATTTTATGTTTTCATCGATGTTAGCATTATTTCTGCCTGTTTCCTAGTGTCAGGGACGTCCTCTGCTGGCTAATGGTCCTTTAAGCAACTAATGCTATCTGTAAATAAAATACATATGCTAGAAACAAATAGCAAATTGCAGCATTTTGCAGAAATATACATATGTATATACGTATCAATTTAAAGTAAAAAGAAAACTCCGCAAATCGTATGAGTTTCCCACGCAGTTACAGTTAGGTTGAATTCGCATCGATGCTTATCAATTCTGAAAATTAATATTTAAATTAAACTCAAATAAGTTGCACTTACCTTATTATGATATTTAACTTTTGCGGAAATTTATCTAATGCGCAAAACTCTTCTGAATGCAGCAGCAGTCTAACGCAAAATGCAAAAAGAATTAGACAAAACCGAAGACCGAAAATTCTGTCGCGTGACTGGGTATACACGACCAAAGAAATGCCTTATAATTAAAACCAAATGAGGCAGAAGATCAAGCATGAACATTTTTGCTTCGCCCAAAACAAATGTTTAATACTTGCCAATATACAATACCATTAAAAGAGTAAAAAAGTATTAAATTAAAATTTGAAATATTTATAAATGTCCCAACTTATTTTAAAAAGGGTATCCTGACGTCGCTACAATACACTTTGCTTGTGAAATAGATTTTTTCCCTCCCTTCCCTACATCCACCATCTCGCTCTAACTTTCGAGCCGCTGCTCCGAATCAGTTCGAAAAACAAAAACAAATATTAGATCTGAACTTCGGGAGACTTCGGCAGTAGCCGATCGTAGGTCGAATTTTTTTTTTTCCAACTCCGTTTCGAACTTCGCTAAACGAAGCCTATGCGATTTGTTTTTGTTTTTTTTCGAACAGGCCGCCAGGAATCGGTCGAGAAGGAATTTTGGTACTGCAGGGTATGGATGGACACACATACATATGCATAGATTATTATCGAAAATTTTGACTCGCCTTGACTTGATGTAAGCCTGGCTGAGGTAAAACATAAATAGGAGCATATAGCTATGTACATACAAGTTAACAACCAACTCCCAGCTTAGGCTGAGCAGGCCAATTCTTATTCCCCTTATTAATATTAATAATTTTTTATTATTATTATTATTACACTTTTCTCTCATGCATGGTCCAATGACCATCAAGTTAGCAGGGCAACTTTGGAAAATCAAAATTTTGATTATGCCATAATTTGCCGTTAATTATCCGTTAATAAATCGTGAAAGAAACAATTTTTTTTTTGCTCAGAATTTGTTGTTAATTATTCGTAAAAGAATTAAATTTGTTGCTCGAGTTTTAATTATTATTTTTTAAAAACATAAAGTTGCCCTGCTAACTTGATATCAACTTAGCAGGACAACTCCTGAAATCCTTGACTTTTCCAAAATCTCTTTTTAGCCAGAATTTGCCGTTTATTATTCGTTAATTATTCGTGAAGAAATAAAATTGTTTGCTCAATTTTTTATATATTTTTTATTTTTTAAAACGTGAAGTTGCCCTGTCAAGTATCAGGATAACTCCTGAAGTCCCTGACTTTTCTAAAATCTTTTTTAGCCAGAATTTGCCGTTTAATATCCCTGAATTATTCGTGAAGAAATAAAATTGTTTGCTAAATTTTTTATATATTTTTTATTTTTAAATAACGTAATGTTGATATCAAGTTAGCAGGACAACTCCTGAAGTCCTTGACTTTTCTAAAATCTTTTTTAGCCAGAATTTTCCGTTTATTATTCGCTAATTATTCGTGAAGAAATAAAATTGTTTGCTCAATTTTTTATATATTTTTTATTTTTTAAAAACGTAAAGTTGCTAGTTTATAGAAGCTGGGTCAGGAAATTTTTTTTTGAAATTTTAAAGCTGGAATCGTGTGCCCACCTATTAAAACTTTATATTTTTTAACAAAAAGCGCGTGCCCATCTCTTAAAACTAAAAAATATCGTTTGCCCACCCTTTAAAAATAAATATTTAAAAAAGAGACGTTTGCCCACCTCATAATACTAAATAATATCGATTGCCCACCATTTAAAACTAAAAAAAATTGTTTGCCGACCCTTTAAAAATTAATAGGTGTGCAGAGAATACCTCTTAGTAAAACCCAAAACAACGCTCGACAAATTTTAACCCCTTTGCACAGGTAAAAATATCAATCTTAATAATGCATAAAAATCAGTTTTGAAAAGTGTTCGCATAAAATTTCAGTTTTCCGTTTAATTAATTATGCACAACACAGGTCAACTAATTCTGGATAACTCCTTAAGGCAGGCGTCGCAACGAGATTAACGGGAAAAGCCAGGCAACAAAAAATCACCATTCAAACATGGGCCAGACGGAGTGACGAGTGCTTTACTTTGTTGTTGCAAACTCGAGATCCTGGAATATTATTTTATTTTTCTCCCTCCACTCCACCACAACTTCTTATTGCAATTGTTTTTGTAAAGTTTAACGGTTCGCCGAAAACGAACGAGAACCGTCTGCGCACCAGCACAAGCGACTCCAGCGAGTCGTCTCAAAAAGATCTCGCTTGCGTTCTGTGCCAATTCCACTGAAATAAAACGACTCCCCACTCTGTCTGGCCCAAGTTTATGGTAGTGGTAATATTTTTTTGCCTGGATGTACACGCCAGCCTTTTTTGCCTGCTCAATTCAGTGGAATTTTCGATCTCGAGTTTGCAACAACAAAGTAAAGCACTCGCCAATCTGTCTGGCCCATGTTTGAATGGTGCTTTTTTGTTGCCTGGCCTTTCCCGTTAATCTCGTTGCGACGCCTGCCTTAAGGAGTTATCCAGAATTAGTTGACCTGTCTTGTACATAATTAAATAAACGGAAAAATGAAATTTTAAATTTTTTTTATTTATAATGAAGCAATGCGAAAAATTTTCAACAGTGATTTTTATTCATTATTAAGGTTGATATTTTTACCTGTGCAAAGGTGTTAAAATTTGTTGAGCGATGTTTTGGGTTTTACTAAGAGGTATTCTCTGCACACCTAATATTAATTTTTAAAGGGTCGGCAAACAATTTTTTTTTATTTTAAATGGTGGGCAAACGTCTCTTTTTTAAATATTTATTATTAAAGGGTGGGCAAACGATATTTTTTAGTTTCAAGAGATGGTCACACGTTATTTGTTTAAAATTTAAAGTTTTAAGAGGTGGGCACACGATTCCAGCTTTCAAATTTCGAAAAAAAATGTCCTGACCCAGCTTCTATAACCTGGCAACTTTACGTAAAAAAAAAAAATAAAAAATAAATTTTGATTTTCCAAAGTTGCCCTGCTTACTTGATGGTCATCATGGTCCACCCTAAATTGGGTCCACCTTATTGGCCCTAGGCTGAGCCAGCACATTGTACCATTCCGAGCCGTGGCTCCTTTTCATTGGCTGACAGCGATCGTATGACTTCTGAAAAATGTGCAAGGTCAGCTGTCTGCCACGGGCATCCGGCTATGCATGAGCTTTTGTTAATTCTTAAGTTTTAGTTTTAATTTGGATTTGAAATAAAGAGCACTAGCTCGATTATAAAACTCCGGCTTTAGCCGTTAAATTTATTCTGCTTATTGAATTTGGTTATCGTGCCTTAAGGGCCGTAACAACGGAATAAGTATCTCCCACCGTAAACTTCGGAAGAAGGAAGGAAGTCGAAGCGACCACCCGACTCTCCAGTGGCTGCCATCCTTGGTGGCACCACTACCCAACCAGCGGCAGCAACCTACTGCCGGCCCCCCACGGATATTCAACCAACCGGCTCTACCCCTGCCACGGAGGCACCGCCAGCCGGCCCAGACAATTAAATAATTTACATACATGCATATATCATTGCAAAAGCGGCTACAATTTTGTAGTGGGGCAACAGAGTGCAACAATATATATGCATATCAGAGAGCTGCAACGATCAACATTTTTTCGATCATACCCGATCATTAACTCGGATTTTTTGTGAGCCAAAACTTTGCATCAACAAAATTGAATGATTGTTAGCAAGCATGATTGAAGCGAACATTCAGTTCCGATCACGCTTGACTTGGTTCGGAATGATTTTTTCTGATCGTACGCGTTGTATGAGCAACACAGAATGATCGAGACTGCTGCTTCCATTCAGGCCGATCGCAATCATACCGTTCGGTCACACCGGTTTTGATTTGTTCATACCGAGTGGTTCGATTCACTCTGACGAAATTAAGCAGAACCTCGCGTGCATAATTACTTGCGGTTTAATCTGTTGCCTTAATAAAATAATAATGGACCGCGAATCGAAAGAGACCGTTGCTGCCAACATTAAAAATGGAAACTATACCTTATCTGGCCAGCGGAAGGGACGAAGTTTCATATGGAATATTTTGACAGAAATAATAAAGCCGGACAACACTATTTTACCAGAATTCGTTTTCTGCCGTACCTGTTGCAACGTGGTGAAGTACAGCGCAAGCCAAACATCGAATTTAAATAGGCACATTCTTTGCATCGCGACTTGTTTCCTTTAAAACACATAAATTTTCATTTATGTATGTATGTACATATTAAAAAAAATTTTACACATTTCGCAAGGCGATTCTCGATCTGATTGCTTCATTCACAATCAAATCAGGCGCAACATGAATGAAGCCTGAGCTCTTTTGAATCGTTGGACTTGATCGTTCTGTTTCTGCACAATCAGTTCCGATCATCATACCGGTACCAACAAATCAGTTTGAATCAGTAAGCAGAGCAATCAAGCCAACTGAACGAGATCGTTCGTATTGTTCGCGAAGATCGATCGAACATGTTGTGGCGATCTGCTGTGTTGAGTTGTGATCGGCTTGAGCGTTGTTGCTCGATCCGGAACGATCATACTCAATGCAGCTCTCTGATGCATATATATGTATGCACATATGTACATATATGGTGGGAATTTGTTACCGTACTTATCTTGGCAAAACCGCTGGAATGTCTCGGGTGAAGGACCAAATGATGACGTCGGGGCCTGGTGATTAGCGATCCCAAAATTCCAAAAAAAAAAATGCTGGCAAAATTTGGGGTTTGTTGGGGTGCAAAGTAAAATAGCGTCGTCACGCTTCGGGTTTTATTTCAAGAGTTATTAAATATATTATATATGGCGGATTCGTTGCTGCCTCGGAACCGGGTAAAAACGGTACACTTGACTAGTGCTGACCACCTGGAGAGATCGCTGACCCTCACTTGTTCAGCATGAACAGGGCATATTTTCATTTCTGTGGGATTTAAATTATATGTTTTAGGGAGTATGAATAACAAATTATCATAATTAAGACCTTATGACTAAAAAATGTCCGTAAGCAACCGGAATGTTAAACATTGAGGCGCAGGTTCAAAGGTTGAAGAAGCGACCAATTTACCACGACGCCCCCGACTTCTTCTTCTTCGTTCGACCTCGCGGGCTTTTTGAAGGATCTTCTGTTGAAGGATACGGATATCCTTTCGCCCATCCACCAGCAGATCCGGTGATTTTTCTGTTAAAGATTAGTTCGAGACTCTTTCGTCTCCCTCTCTCTGCCAGTTTCATCAGTGATCCGAACATTTAATTACTCTAACACGGTTGCAAGACTTCATGTCCGAGTTTTCCCGACACAACAACAGTTAAGTAATTATTTTTCTCGTCGATTTTATCTTCAAATTTTCCATCCGTCTACGCTTTGTGAGCTTCGCCGTATTCCATGCAGTTTTTTTTTTCGTTTCTCCGTTACACATCCACTTGCCAACATTCTACGCCTATGTGCAGGCATATTCATACACACAAGTGAAATTGTGTGGTAAAAATTGTGTATGTGCCATTTATTTTCTCCACATCAATTTTAGGCGCCGCTTAACGCTGCATGTCTGATCCGTTCTAAGTTTTGAATCCCGAAGTTGAAGAATTTGGTCATGTCCGTCATATATTCGTGCATCATACACAAAAAGAAATTTCCAACGCAACTCATGGAAGACTTACCCAAAGAACGGACATCCTTCTCGCGTCCTTTCACATACACTGGACTCATATGCCGGTCTCTTCGACATCAAAAATTATACGGGAGGAGCCTGTCTTATTACAAAGTGGTATGTGTTGGTGTTCGTATGCTTCTCCACTAAAGCCATCCATTTGGAGCCTACTTCTGAAGAGGATGCCCCTGTCAAAGACCCCTTCTCACCATGGTCAAATCCGAGATGAAGCGGAACACCACATCCATCATAAATCGCTGCCAACACTTGACGCTCTTTCTTTTTCTTATTCTCTTTCAATTTCCTTTGCGGTGGAAGGAACTCCATAAGCGGCACGCAACTACAAGATATTTACGTGCCGGGGAAATGGTAATCGACAAGGAAGACAATCCGATGGCCATGGCCGCATGTCAATATCCGCACTGCGCGGCGACTCATTAAGCGGAGGTCTGCAGTCTTCCGATAGAAGCGTCCGCCTATCCGTAATGACAAGTTCCCCCTTCACTCCTGTGCTCTTATTCATCGTTCCGATTCGTAGCTCCTATTCGTAGTTTGAAGCTCCAAGTTACAAGTTGTTATCCTTACTAGTACCAAAGAGTATAGAACTATATAGCGAGGACATTTTATAAAAAAAATGTGTGGTATGTGAAACCGCATTGCTCGATTCTAGTTTGAATCTAGTCGCCCGGTGCCGGCTTGCCTGCTTGGTCTAGTGGATAAAGCATCGGACTGCCAATCTAAGGTACATGGGTTCGAATACTGCTTAGACTTAAGGTATCCTTTTATATCTTTTTTGTTATTTTTAGATTTTTTTATTCATTTTTATACCCCTAAAGGATATTACAATTTTAGTCAGAAGTTTGCACCGCAGTGGAGGAATCATTTCAGACCCTATAAGTGTTTATATATATTCTTTATCATCAATATGCGAGTCGATCTAGCCATGTACGTTTGTCCGTGTGTACGCAAACTAGCTAAAGTTATCTTAATAAAATTTTGCAGATTGTCTTCTATATAATCTCACTACTATATAAGCCGGAACGGGCCGGATCGGATGACTATTTCATATATTTGCCATAGGAAAAATTGGAAAATGTTTTGGAAAAAATTTTAACTTCGCCGTTTTTTATCATATTTTCGTTGTAGATATGTGTATTTTGAAATATGTTTCGGAATTTCAGTTTTAATTTAATGAAAATAGGACGACTACATCATATACATAGCTTCCATGGGAACGATGGGAAAATGTAGAAAAAATTTCAAAATAGTAAATAAAAAACTGAAATTGTATTACTGTTAAAATAATATGGATTAAAAAGATTACTTTCTTGTTTTTTTCATATATATAAATATATAATTCATATTATATTTATAATAATAATAAAAAGGTAATTCATAATATAGGAAAATAGGAATATGGGAAAATGAACAGTACTAATAAAACTTCCTTAGCGAGGGACCGATCTCATATGGCTGACATTAATGAACAAACGCTTAACCATTACGACCATAGATCGAGTTAAAAAAAAACCTTTTTGACTTTCGAAGTTGTTTGTCTCTCGTTTTAACAAAATCAAAAATGAAATTTCGTTCAAAATTTGTTGACGGGCTCGTACACACATACACACAAACCCCACTTATACTTATGCATTGTGTACACTATAAATGAAAGCTAAGAATAGAATAAATACCTGTCTCCCCTTGCCTAAAAGCGTAGGGCAGGCCAAACTTCTCTATATAGTTTTATACTCTTTTTACTAGTACTAATCCAATTATTTTTCATTTGTCCATTTCCACAAATCAGATCACACACGATGTCTACCGTTGCCAAGCCTGCAGCGGGATCTATCCGTTTCGGAAATGCAGTCAGGGTCTCCGGCTGAGTGCCGAGAAGAGACTCCGGGCTGTCCTGGCCAACCGTTACTACCATAGCTGTTTGACCCACGAGCATTCCGACGGTACGTGTCATCGAGGTGATCGCTGCAAAATCAGTGAAGCTGTGAAGAAACGACAGTGGCATCATGAACTAACCCTCTCACGCGCTAATAAAAGCGAATGAAATTTTAACATAACGGTAAACGCTGAGTTTTTCAATATGAAAATAATACAGTTTACATGATCAGAAGTGCCACTGGGACATGATAAATAAAGTCAATCATACGCGTGACGCGAACCGTTTGAATTAAAACCAAATAGATCCGGCACACTATATAGAGCGGCCCACAACCCTTGTGACCTCATTCAGTATCAGCCGGCGATCGAGGAACGATTAGCACCAAGGAGCAAAGAGTAGTCGCAGGATCGAAGACGGGTTAACAAGAATGGTCATTAATCGTACTACTAGTACGGTACTAGTAGTATAATAACCGGGTTTTAGGGACCTTTGATGTCGGCAAAAAGGGTAATAAAAATGCAATTAATGGGTTAACTGACCAAATTTTAAATGGTTTGAGTAATAATGCAGTTAATATGGGTTAGATGTCAACCTATCAACAGAGAGGGTAATAAAGATGTACTTAATTAGGGTCAATATAGTAAAATGGCACTTGTGGAAGGGCTCCCACAATAATATGGATACGAGTGCGAATGCAACTGAGCGATCTCGGGGGCGATCCCGGAGCGATCGTGGAGCGCACCAGATATATATGGAAAAGGATGCACCGCCAGAGTGATCCTCCGATGTATTTGAAAAAGGCCGCAACGCCAGAGTGATTCTGCCCCGCACGTGCATTTTTTATGAGCCCACTTTAAAAAGGGACGGTGCCTGTAGTTAAAGAAGGGTTCTGAAACGTAACGGAAAAACAAACTACTTACATATAAAGGATGCTCACCCACGATCCTTCACTTAAAAAAGGGGTGGACTGTGATTTTCCCTGTGAGATAGCTCACTTAAGCAAAGTTACACTGAAGGTTGCTTTCTAGCACACGATCCTTTCACCCATTCGAGGAAGGATCGCTCTGCCGATCCTAATCTCAAAGAAAGGGATAGATACATCCAATTGTCAAATAACGAGACGCACCCCAGCCAACCAAATTAAAAAAAAAACCAAACTCTGGAAAAAAAAATGTAAATAATATAGAATTAATGTATAATCATGTATACCAAAATTTTGTTATTCCCCTGTAATTTACAACTTGCTCAAGCTGCAACATAGGTAGCAGTATACCTGTTATTGTTGAATAAACATACACCTTTAAAAAAAAATAATAACAATCTTGCAATCTGTTCGCTCCATCAGCTGAAGTGCAGTGTAGGGCAGCGAGCGCAATGCAGCTGTGTGGCAACACTGCAGCGCCGCTGCACTCTCGATGCGCACACTAGCGCCACCTTCGGGGTAAATACCCCAAAACGTGTCAGAAGCTGATTGGTCCAAAACTCAGTCAACGATCGCTGCGTAAGTCGTAGCATACATTCCCGGGCTGCTGCTCGAAGTCCTCGGCAAGGAGTCGAAATTTGGCCATGTTCCGCCGATATCGCGGTACGCACGCGTGGCCTGCCATCTCCGCCGTCCTGGCGGTACACCAAAAATGGGGCTCTGGGGACCGAGGCGGGGCGGTTAAACCCCCAACATAAGGAAGTCGGAGGGAAAAATTCGGCCATCGAGGGAGGCCCCGTGTCATCCCGATTTGGCCGAGGCGATCGATAAGGACCTGGTTTACCCCAGTCGGCTGCAATTTTGCTTCCCAGTGGGAAACAACCGCCAAATCCACGTAGCGTCTGCTTACACTGGGCGGCTACGCGATCTGCGTCTGCACCATAGTGGCCGGCAGAAGATCATGACCAGCAGCAGACCCCAGCTGCACTAAAAAGAATAAACAAAGGTAGTGTCTGTCCCATATTGGGCAGCTGCCAGGTCTGCGTCTGAGCCATAGTGGCCGGCAGCTAAACTTACCTGGCAGAAGGTATAAAATGCCCCTAGCATTGGACGACAATGCAAAGTAAACTGGAATTTTTGATTACAACGTAACTACTCCAGGTGGCAGCCACATGAGATGAAATCCACCCGTGGTAAAAGTGGTGAGGCCGCCCTGGCCGCCTCCAATTAGAGCTGAGCTCCGTTTGGATCCACGCCCTCGATTTACTGTTGTCAGCGCCCTCCTGAGTACCAGCCCGTGTCATTCAGGTAAGCTAGGATGGCAGCTCTGGCTGCCTTCCAGCTTCCCCCAGTGACTCGAGTTGGTGTGCTCCGAAGTGTCGGGCTCTTTGTTTATTGAGTGCCAAGCAGTGGCACTGGTGTCTTCTGCTCGCTTGGATCCTTGCAGCTCTGCAGGCTTGCGTGCCGGTGATGGTTGCCGTTACCTTCCTGAGTTCCTTTTTGCTCTTGGAGATTAGCTCTGCGGTTCGTTTCCTATTGAATTCTAGCCAGCATAGTTTCGATTTTCTGTGCTCTGTCTTCGTCGACCATTCCTTGCTGGCTATTAGTTTGTTGATTTTCCTTCTGAACCTTTCCTGGCCAGCTCATCGGCTTTCTCCTTTACTGGCGATGTTATTATGTCCGGGTACCCAGTCTTTTTGTACCCTGTTGTCTTTTGCCTGTCTGTTTAGTGCCCCATTACGATCGACCACTAGTTTTTTTGACGTAGTCCGTGCTTGTGCGAGGGATTTGATCGCCGCCTGGCTATCTGAGTATATCCTCGCCTTGGTATACCGGAGGCCTCGATCTAGCGAAAGTTCGGCAGCTTTCAATATCGCGAGAACCTCCGCCTTGAAAACTGTCCCTGGGAGGTGGAAATATTCTTTCACCTTCCAGCTCTCGGCGAAGATTCCGGCCCTAGCCCGCCGCTCATCTTTGAGCCGTCGGTAGAGTGATACTTCATCCGGTTCCGTTACCCTCCCTCTCTTTCAGTCTTCCCTTGTAGGGTATATAGTGGTGTATGTGTTACCGAATCGCAGTTCGGTTGTCATGTAGTCTGTGTCTTCTGTCGTCCGATAGTTTAACTCGTTCAGAGTCCTGTGGTAGTCTTTCCCGCTTTGACTAGCCTTTAGTCGTACCGCACTTTGTGCTGCAGTGTTCCTGATGAAATGCTCTATTGGTATTATGTTCAGGATGGCATTTAGCGCTGCTGCGGGGCATGATCTCAGTGCTCCCGTGGCTCCTGCGCATGCCGATCCTTGATGAGTTTCTGGATGTTGTATGCCCTAGTTAATGCTGGCCACCATACTAGTGCTCCGTATGTTCCAGTGTTTTCATTGGCTTGAGGTAAGGCTTATCGGCATATAATCCTTGGCTTGGATGTGTTAGGGAAAGGATTCTGGAGGCCCGATCAAACGTTCCGAAACAACCTATCGTGGCGGTGACTGACTTGTCTGCCATTTCTGAGAATGCGCCAAGCTGAGAAAAAACGTCGAGCAAGGGAGATTCAGCTGCACGAGCGAAGGTGCTGTCTAGAGTGCCGAGGCTTCCAGACAGGCACATAGAAACAGCGGCAAAAAGGCGAAGGCGAATCCCGCAGAGCCTGAGCCCGGATAGCCGTGGAGCACAGTCGTCAGGAAGAAATGACAGAAAACCAGATCGCGCCGGTCGTTGTGGTAGTAGAAGCGGCGGGAAAACCCTATAGCGAGATCTTTACGCTGGTCACGCGGAGGGACGACAGCCAGCTGTCGGACCTTGGAGGAGCGGTCAAAACTGTTCGCCGCACAGCGAAAGGGAACTAAAGGTAGCCAAAGGCGGCACTGAGAGCGCCGAATCAATGAGCGCTAGCATATCCAGAGTACTAGGAGACGCGGCGGAGGTATGAGCCTTGACGGAGGAGTCGAAGGTTAGCGTGTTCGTAATTCGCAACATTGAGGCGATCCCGACGGAGTCTGAGATCCGCAACGCTTTTTCGAAGCAATTCAATCTTTGCGAAGGCGCAGTGAAGATCCGAAGCCTCCGTTCTGGAATAAAAAAAAGGCGGTTATTAGCCTGCCAAGCTCGATGGCGAAGGTCCGTATCGGATGGACTAGGTGCAGAGCGCGGGAGCGCGAAGGTCCTCCCCGTTGCTTTAAATGTCTAGAGCTTGGGCACATCGCCATCAGGTGCAAGAGCCTGGTGGAAATGCGGCGAAGCAGGCCACAAGGCAGCGGTCTGCAAAAAGGAGTCAGAGGACCCCCACAGCAGACGAGCCGGTTCCGGACAGGCCAATCACCGACCTGTCAGCAGCAGCAGCAGGCCAAGGACTGCTCTGGTTCTGCGGTGACGGGCAGTGGCGGATGTCTAACATCCTGACAGCGAATGGATTTGTGCGAGCGGAGGTGAGCGGCTTCTATAGCTGCTACCTGGCGCCTAGCCTCCCGCTGGAGGCGTTTAGCAGGATCCTGGATGCGACCTGAGTGGAAGGGCCAATGTCGTTGTCGGAGGTGATTTTAACGCCTGGGCCCAGGAGTGGGAATCCGACTTGAAACGTTTGCCTAGACAGACGTTGTCCTTCTCAATGACGGGGTGCGGCACACGTTTGACAACTGCCTTCGAATCCGCAGGCAGCTTACCCGTGCACGTGGCTCCTCGCGAGTGGCTGAGTGTAGCGAGGCGTACAAAGTGGGGAGGAAGGCCCTAAAGACGGCCATAAGGGAAGCTAAGAGGGCCCGCTTTTTGCAGCTCTGCGACGAGGCAGAGCGTACAGGATGGCCTTAAAGGGCTGAAAGCGGGCAGCACTGCTCCATCGGACCCAGACGTGGGCTCCGGTGTCCATGGAGCCCAGCCCAATCCCAACGATGCACAGTAGCGTCTCTAGAACAAAAGCCATTGCAAAAATAAAAAAAAGTCGATGTCGCAAAAACGATTTTAACCATATTTAATCGACAGAGAATTTCCCAAGGATTAGGAATCTACAATAAAATTAATTTTAGGATTTTTTTGTAGATGATATGAGCATTTAAAGTTGAAAAATATTTCCATTTTGGCATCATAGGAGAAAAAAATTGAAAATAGGTCGACTTTCAGGTAGCATTACTCAAAATTTAGATTACCTGTCGTCATGTTTTTTTTTTTTTAAACGATAAATACATTCATAACCTATAAAATAAGCTGAAAAAAACGACACTTGGGTTTGGGCTTGCACAGTTAAATCGCTACCTTCCAGGTGTCCATTTTTTTCACTTTTTTCTGGCTAAAGTAGTCTATATCTTCTGAAGCCGACTTTTGTGGATATATTTTGGACAAAAATCAACTTTTATCGGCTGCGTCACGTTGCGTCTGCGGAAATGCAACGGCATAAACCAAAGCAACTCAGGGGTAAAATATACAAAAATAGCAAAAAATCTGGTCTTACTTAAGCGCAAAAACGCTTATTAGGGTTAAAATTTTGAATTTGTTCATGTTTTTTTTTTGTATTGAATGAAAAGTCTTTCATTTACATTGGTTTTTTAATAATACTAATACAAAAAAGACAAAAAAAAAATTTTTTTAGGGTCAGCCAAAAATAATTTTTTTTTTAATTAAAATATTTTTTTTTGCATTCAAAATATTTTTATTTAAGCAAATACATAAAAATAAAGATGGAAAATTAAATAAAAAATTTTTTTAAAAAATTGTCTTCATAGAAAAAAATCTATTTTTCCACTTTGATTACCTATAAAAAGTCGAATGGGTGGGCGTGGCACATTATTCAATAAATATGTAAATATTACAACAAATACCTGCCAGTCGCAGCTTAAATTATTTGAATATCTTATTTGGTTCAAAAGTTATGATTTTGCAACCTAAAATGAGAAAATGCGCTACTGTGCGTCGTTAAGCTAGGCCTTAAGTTCTCTTGTGAGAAGTTCTCTTGTCGAAAAATTGAAATCAGATTGAGCGCACGTCTTTCGTCTTCGTCTTGCCAAAAATAAAATAGTTTCTTGCCACAAAGTTTTTCGGTTTTTAAATTCTAAAAATCTATTTCGAAATTTCATACCTGTTATTAGGTCTTATTTGATACCTGATCAGGTTTAACAGGTCTGATAAACAGACCTGATAATCAGATCCAGTATTATGAGGTCTGATAAAAAGACCTAATCTGATATCTTATCTGAAAAATACAAACTTAAAAAAGATTCTCCAATTGCCTTTACCCAATAACATAAAATTTTAAACTTAATTTTTAATTTGTATTTATTAATTGATTTTTTTTTAATTTTATTTTTAAGCCTGAAAAATAAAGGCTAAAAAAGTTTTCCCCAAGTCCCTTTTACACAATAATTTTTTTTTTATTTTATTTTCTATTTAAATATTATTTATTTACTTCGACCATAATCTTGGTGCCGAACTTGCCCAAGATCTTCTTTGCCGAGAAGACATCGAAGGCCATGTTTATTGGTAGCTTATTAAAGCTGAGCTTATGTTAGTCTAGTAAAAATTTGAAGCATAAAAGCCCGCAGTTAAATGTCACAAATTTTAGGAAACGTTCATAGTTATATCTAATATTATTTTTTTAATATCTAATTAATTCTAGTGATGGTTGTACATTCCCATAACTGTCGAAGTAATACGAGTCCTTTTTTGACGTATGCTACCCAACTTGAGACGACTGACCTGGAATCTGCCAGGTTAACTATTCCGCATTCGGAATTAAGTTGAGATTCTGGTATTTCGTATTTTATATAAACGTCCTACCCTTTCTTGTATTGCTGTAAATAAAATCCCTTTCCCAACAGTACCGATTCCATTTTTCGATTGTGTCCCTATAAGCTTCATCTAAGCCGTTCATTTCACGATTACCGCGAGCTAATCGTTTCTCTAGCTTTGTCCCAGGTCCACAGTCATTTTATCCAGCTATATGAGCCTCAAAGGGTAGAGTGTTGATTAATTTATTTATGACACCTGATTAATGACTAATTAAATTATAAAAATGTTTTCCCATTTATACCAGCCTCAATTAACAAATGATTGTTCTTGAATGAAGTTGTTATCTCTAAAACATGCGTTTATTAAGGCAAAATAGAAGTATCACAGTAAGAAACATTGAAGGTGCTGTTCATGTTGAGAATACACCACCGCGACACAGCTTTTAATTGTTGAACCATCTAATTGTGGAAAAACTAATCTTATGATAAGTCTATTCGAAAGTCTAAATGGATTAAATTGTTAAAATATTTATGTATTTCCTAAACAGTTTACACCACTAAAAACCAGTAAAAATGAGTAATTGGATATTACACATTTTCAGCAAATGATAATGATTTGTCACTGCAGGAGGCTAAAAACAATTCAATTATGATATTTGATGATGTCGTATATAAAAAGTAAGATATTATCCGATATAATATTTTTGTATGAGATGACATAGGAATATTGACTCATTCTATTTATGTCAAACATATACTCATATACTGAAACACTTAATAAGAGATATTGCAAATTTTATTATAATATTTAAGCAGAATGACTTAAACATGCGTCGAAATATCGGGATCATATTTATAGCGATATGGAATATAATGCATTTATGAAAATATCACAACTGAGCTGGAAATATAAGTTTGTTTTTTACTTGTTTCTGAGAACGATGAAAATTTGACGGCATAGGAAGAGATTCGATCAATTCGTTACACTCGAATAAATAATAATAATAATATAAATGTAATGATATAATGAAATAAAAGACATCATAATGACCCGATCGTTAACAATTGCTTTAAATGGAACATTATCTGTACTAAGTGAACACTTTTTTCCACAAATTGTTCTAACCCGAAATTATCAATACGCTCTGATAGACTTCTATACATTCAACTCTATACCAAACGTGGATAAGGGAAATAATTGGGAAGAAAATCAAAGAAATACCTATTGAATCCTAAGAGTTTAATGCTATCGCAAAATATATTATTAATAATCTTATGGAATATGAGCTTCATGAGAGAATACAAATTGAATTGAACACCGAGACGGTACAAGTGCAAGTTATCACTAAAAAGGAGACGGTATACTTTAATGATGAACGACCAATTGGACAATTATTTGGACTTAACAATCGCAAATTACAACCACATGTTACTGAAACTTATAAACGGAGATTTGGTTAATTTGCGTGGAGAAACTGTGTCAATTCGACGTTACTTACGACCAGCAGAATGATTATTTACAACAAAAAGGCGGCACATGACTCCTTTGATAACATTTTCAAATCTAAAGTCGAAGTGATAGCATCAATACCATCATCTCGAAATCCTTCGCATCAACGTCCTGATCTGACATTATCAATTAATATTCATATCAATGACATCTTTTATGTTCAGGAAAAACCTGTTAATGATGAAAGTATGACTAAGAAAAAATATCATTCATATTATCCGTATCAACAGAGCTTCAACGCGAATGATGAAATTAGAATCTGTGTACAAAGTCAAGAGCTTCTTCTCCTGCCGTGCGAAACTTTCTCCACTTTGAAGGAACACTTAGTAGAATTATTGATCCGAATTCGGGAGCAAGCAGCACAAATGGTGTTAGCGGTTTGCTCAAAAATAATTGCATGGCGTATTTTCTGGACGAGATAAGATATGAGTTGAATGCATGTGAATTGGATAGGATGTGAATTGGTTTACTGGAATTACAACGACTATTAGGAACTTTCTCTCAATCGGTCAACAGAAAGGAGCTCTTTTTCGCAATGCTGGTTGGAGTGGTGGCGATGATATCACTTCGGGAGAACATTTCAGCTTTTCTGTTTCTTTAAAATAACTTATGGGATTCGCTGAAGTCTATAAAACAATGTTAAACAAATGATAAATTGTAAACATGAAGTCTGGCTTACTAAAAACACTGATGATGTGGTAAAACAGTTGAGGAAACACATTAAATTGCTATAAATAATATAAGCTGGACAATACCTCATATCGTTCCCAGTGACAGTTCTAAAATTAAACTGTATAATATAGTACAAAGTGAGGCTACCCTCCCAATCGCATTCCGGAGCTGGAAAAGTTATATTAATCCAGCACTGATACAAGGAACACATCATATCTGGAATGTAAAGTTGTCGCCAAATAGGGAACGTCCACGTTTTGCTGTCATTGCATTTACATTAAATGGGCCTCTAATTAAAAACAATTTGAGAAATGCAAAAGTATATCTAAATTCTGAAGTCTATCCTTTTGAGGATTTGAATATTAAATATGGTAAAAATAGTTTTTCTGTTCTATACGACATGTATAAAAGATTTCAAGACAGCTATTACAATCAAGAACCACGAGCTCTTCTACCCACCATGCAATTTATAAGAAAGGCTACAATTATCATCGTAGATCTCTCATACCAGAATGAATAATTCAAATCATGACGATTGATGTTAAAATTTCTACTGAGTTAAATGCGAGTGAGATGAATACAAAAGTATATTTCCTTCTCATTCATGATCGCCTAGTTGAATATACACCATTGAGTGGATTAGTTCAACGCATCGTCTAACACTTCACAAGGATTTGTTTAGTCTAATTTCAAAATTCAATGCTGTCACTCGAAAACAAATTCAATATTACGACTTCTAATACAATCCCCAACTTGTAATAGGAATAAATAATTTTATGAAAATGTTTAATCAAAAAATGTTCCCTGAACATGTGGAATATCTGGAGGACTTGCTGAAATATTTTCATGAAAGGATGACCGATACTCCGCTAGTTACTAATGTACATGGACAACATTTCACATCTTGCTGTTGGGCCAATGATAATGTCACCATTGGTTTTTTGTTTTTATTTTTTTTTTCGTGGCTTTATTTATTATTACAATTTACAACTGCATCGCTGCTTGACGGGGCAAGGGTCCGCAATGTGCGGTACGGCTGCAAAGCAATGCTTCGCACACTGGTAGGGCACTCAGCCCGTCCGCTCCTTCCTCCCTCTCTCCAAAGACCTCAGCGAATCCCAATTCCTTGGGTTTTCGAACATCAGCGGCCAGCGTGTCCGCGCTAATCTCCGCTCCTGCTACCTCCTTCAGGGCGGCCCTTTTCTCGTCGAATCGACGGCACTCGAAGATGACGTGTCGCGCATCCTCTACTATGCCGGATCCGCACTCCGGGCAGCCGTCCTCGTCGTCATGACCGAACCTCCTAAGGTAGCTATGGAAGCAACCATGTCCGCTCAGCATCTGGGTTAGGTAGAAGTCGACCTGCCCGTGCTTCCGCTCCACCCAAGCCTCGATATTGGGGACCACCCTGTGTGTCCATCTCCCTTTCGCTGATGCATCCCACTTGGCCTGCCAGCTGTTCAGGATTATACGGGAGAGGCTCCTTATCGTCCCACTGGTCTTCTTCTGAGCGTACTCCAAGTGCTTCTTAAACGATAGCCGGGTATCGATTAGAACACCGAGGTACTTGATCGTCCTCTGGAATCTGATCCCAGCTCCTCCTACCCGGATCTCGGCCGTGTCCACGCGTTTCCGGCTGGAAATCAGGACTGCCTCCGTCTTGTGCGCCGCTAGCTCCAGGCCGAAATGCCAACACGGTCGTGCCAATTGGCATCGGGAGTCGCAGCACCCCGTCGCACATGGTGTTCCAGAGCAGGGGTCCCAAGACGGAGACCTGCGGGACTCCGGCTGAGACTTCGTATGCTCTGGAACCCATGTCCGTGGCCACTGTGAGCACTCTCTCGCTGAAATAGCTCAAGGGCGGCGAGGGCCTCCAACGTTTTGTTCCAGTCCGCGGTGTTAAAGGCGTTTCTGAAGTCTAGCGTTACAACTAGGCAATAGTTTTTGGAACCGCCTTTCCACCTCCTGCCCGCAATGGCCGATCCCGCTATCTCCTTTACCGCCTCGATGGCGTCCAGCACCTTGCCAGTGGTGTCAGTGAGGCAGATGGGTCGATATGAGGATGGCTCCCCCGGTGGTTTGCCCGGCTTGGCTAGTAGAAGCAGCTTCTGCATCTTCCATCTCTCTGGGAAGACCACTTAGTGTAGCGAACTCCCTCGGATGCAGCTCTATGGATAGCTTTAAAGTCCTGTTGGGTACAGCATCCGGCCCTAGCGCCTTCTTGGGGCGCACGCTCCTTCCGATCCTGGCTATCTCCGCTTCTAAGACTTCGCAGACATCGCACAGTTGCGCCATTTTAGGTTGCAAAAATCATAACTTTTGAACCAAATAAGATATTCAAAAACTTAAACGGCAACTGGCAGGTAATTGTTGTAAAATTTACATATGTAGTGGATAATTTGCCACGCCCACCCATTCGCCTTTTTATAGGGTATCAAAGTGGAAAAATAGATTCTTTTCTATGAAGACAATTTTTAAAAAATATTTTTTATTTAATTTTTTATCTTTATTTTTATGTATTTGCTTAAACAAAAATATTTTGAATGCAAAACAAAATATTTTACTTTTTTGTAAATAATTTTTGGCTGACCATAAAAAAATTTATTTGTCTTTTTTGATTAGTATTATTAGGAAACCAATGTAAAGGAAAGCTTTTTCATTCAATATAAAAAAAAACATGAACAAATTCAAAATTTTAACCCTAATAAGCGTTTTTGCGCTTAAGTAAGACCAGATTTTTTGCTATTTTTGTATATTTTACCCCTGAATTGCTTTGGTTTATGCCGTTGCATTTCCGCAGACGCAGCGTGACGCAGCCGATAAAAGTTGATTTTTGTCCAAAATATATCCACAAAAGTCGTAGTTATAGTATACTCGGTGACTTTTATCGGCTTCAGAAGATATAGACTACTTTAGCCAGAAAAAAGTGAAAAAAAAAATGGACACCTGGAAGGTAGCGATTTACCTGTGCAAGCCCAAACCCAAGTGTCGTTTTTTTCAGCTTATTTTATAGGTTATGAATGCATCTATCGTTTAAAGAAAAAAAAACATGACGATAGGTAATCTAAATTTTGAGTAATGCTACCTGAAAGTTGACCTATTTTCAATTTTTTTCTCCTATAATGCCAAAATGGAAATATTTTTCAACTTTGAATGTTCATATCATTTAAAAAAAAAATCCTAAAATTAGTTTTATTGTAGATTCTTAATCCTTGGAATATTCTCTGTCGATTAAGTATAGTTAAAATTGTTTTTGCGACATCGACTTTTTTGATTTTTGCAACGGCTTTTGTTCTAGAGGCGCTACTGTGCGACGGTTGGCGAAGGCGAGGCGAATTCGCAACGCGCGAGAGAGAGCTTTATTGTGCTCCCGCCTTCGCCCTAAACTACCTTACACTAGACTTCATAACTAACAAAAAACTAATTTAAAATCAAACTCAGATGAGCCAACACCGGCCCTGTTGAAAGCCTGCACGGCTTCAAACCACTGGTAGTGGCGCTACCTTCTGGACCGCTCTCCGAAAAAAGGCTCCATGCCGTCCTCTCCTGCGTGGGTCTTCACGATGCTTCCCAGGAGCCACTGTTGAGGCGGAAGGTTGTCTTCTGCGACGACGACGAGCTGTCCCTCCTTGACGTTCTCCTCCTGGTGGTGCCACTTGCCCCGAATTTGTAGGCCCAGGACATACTCCCGGGACCATCGCCGCCACAACATTTGCCTGACTGACGAGACAAGCCGCCATCGCCGCAAGCAACTGAGACCCGCCTCTTCCGGGGTTCCGGAGTGCTGGTGCTGCGAGGAGCGGCCCGCCTGTCAGCAGGTGCCCGGGAGTTAGCGCCTCTCCATCACTTGGGTCCAGGCTTATCGCTCCGAGAGGCCGCGAGTTCGTGACTGCTTCGATCCCGGCGAGGACTGCCCCTAGCTCTTCCGCGTTGAGGAGCACGCTGCCCACCGCTCGTAGGAGTAGGTGCTTTGCAGTTTTGACACCTTCCTCCCATAGCCCGCCCATGTGCGGAGCCCGAGGAGGTGTGAACGCAAATTCGCATCCGCTTCTCGATGCGAATTCGCGAACCGCGTCTGCTTGCTCCTCGATCTTTTCGCGAAGAGCTAGGAAGTGGCGACTTGCTCCGAAGAAGTTCGTCGCGTTGTCGCAGTGAACTATTTGGGGACATCCTCGGCGACCAATAAACCTTTAAAGAGCAAATAAAAAGGAGTCAGTGCTTAGATCTGATACAATTTCTAAGTGAACCGCCTTGGACGCAAAGCAATCAAACAGGGCAATGTAAGACTTGTACGGAGGCCTTCCCCTTATTTTTAATGTCGTATAGACAAGGCCACAAAAATCAACGCCACATATCGCAAATGGGCGGGTAAATTTCCCATAATTTGAGTCATCAGTCGAGGCTTGCATTTAAAGCAGCGCACACATGATCGAACTGTCTGACTGCAGATTTCCTGAGCGTTTACGGTCCAAATACGCTGTCGTAGGATGCTCACGAGTGCTCGTGGACCGACATACAAATTTGAGTGGTGCAGATGCCGGACGTAGCTCTGTATAAATAGGGAGCGTTTCGTCAACAGCAAGGGAAACTTGACATCATACGATATAGGAGCGTTGGCTAGTCGCCCCCCAACTCCGTATCTGCCCGTATCTTCATGAATGAAAGCGTTCAAACGCTGAAGACTTGGGCCGACTTTGGCGCCTTTATGAAATTTTTTAAATTTCTATGTGATACTTGTGTTTTTGTACTATTTTACCGATTTTCTGAAAAGCTTCAATGTATTCAGTCGGAGACAGAGTTTTTTGGAAAACTACACTCTTATCTTTGCATTTTCTTATGAAGCGGAACATAGAAGCGAACACAAAGCAGTTTGAGGTGTGACGAAAATCCCTCGATGACATCCAGCAAACCTGAAGTCTGCACAGCAGCGGTCAGTCCGACCGCTGTGTTCCTGACGCAAGACTTCCTCATCCAGGTCTAAGTGCGCATTTTTGGGCCAGTTCTCTTCTTCATCCTTCAGAAACGGTGGTCCTGTGAACCAGATTGACTGTCCAATTTCGTCAACGTCACAACCTCTTGAGACAATATCTGCTGGGTTCTGCTTTGTTGGTACATGCCGCCAGGTAGCTTCTCCTGACCATTCTTGAATCTCCGCTACCCTGTTCGAATCGAAAGTCGACAACGAAGATGGATGAGATCGAATCCAATGAAGAGTAACTTCAGAATCCGACCAGTATATTATTCGTTCGATAGGGATTTTTAATATGGGTTTGATTCTATGGCAGAGATCTGCGAGGTGAGCGGCACATAACTCAAGCCTAGGGAGCGTTTTGGTCTTGAGCGGCGCTACTTTCGACTTGGAAGTCAACAACGATATTGTGAAACCTTCGGCAGTTTTGCTACGAATATAGACGCAATCTCCATAAGCTCACATGGATGCGTCGGCAAAGGCATGTATCTGTACCGGTGACATCGGGTCGGTATGCACAAACCGAGGAATGGATATCTCTTCTAGTTGAGACAGGGTGCTTTTCAGCATATTCCATGCTGTTTCCAAATATATAGGAATCGACTCTCGACTCGAGCAGCTCTAGGGAATGAAAATTTTGCAGATTCACTCAACCTTTTTAAACACCGAATAGCCAGAAATGGAGCTGGTACAGTACCATATGTTACGGTGTTGAGCTTATACAATCTCAAGGATTCAGAGGGGTCTCTTCTCCACACTATAAGTTGAAACTGCCTATCCGATTCATGAACCATAACTTGGCGATACATCTTCTTAACATCGGGAGACAGGGCATACCTGTGCAGCCGGAAGCGGAGTAGAGTGGAGTATAACTCCTCTTAAATCGTTGGTCCAACTAACAGAATGTCGTTCAATGCCACCTAAGACGACGTCTTGCAGGACGCATCGAAAACGACGCGAAGTTTTGTGGACGTACCCTGAGGCCTTAAAACACATTAATGAGGGATGACATAATGTGGAGTGGAAGGAATTTTATTGTCTGTAGGCGACATGTGACCTGGGCAAGGTATTTTTCCATGAATTCCAAGTACATAGCTTTCATGTTAGAATCTCGAGACAACCTTCTCTCAAGCGACAAAAACCGCCGTTTTGCAACCTCGAAGGAGTTGCCTAACCCATTGGGATCGGATTTAAA